>ML093360.1:76961-100660 GCA_003697995.1 Taxidea taxus jeffersonii | reverse complement strand
CTATTATTTTGAATGTTGGAAATATTTCACGATGCATATCTGAAAATGGAGCATGTGTTTGCAAAGGAAATTGCTACAATTGGTTTGTAGAGCAATTTGACAATATTCAGTAAAGTTGAAGATACATATAGTCTATAAAACAGCAATTTGACTTAAATGTGTATATTTTAGAGTAGGGGTTTTCATCAGGGCCAATTTTGTCTCCCAGAGGACATTTGGCAATGTCTGGAGACATTTTTGCTTATCATAATATTGGGGCTATTGTTGGCTTCTAGTGAGTAGAAACCATGAATATGATGAAACATCCTAGGATGCTTAGGACAGTTCCCTCACCCCCAACTCCAACAACGAAGAATTATAGGACACACAATATCCATAGTACAAAGTTAGAGAAACCTTGCACTGGAGAATCTTAAATTCCTGTACACAAGGGAGCATACATAACAATGTTCAGTATAGCCTTAATTATAATAGTGAATAAATTAAAATGCTCTAAATGTCTACAAATTGGGGCATGCATGAATTGATTTTGTTACATTCAACCAGTGAAACTGGACAGTAATGAAAATGATTAAAGTACAGCTAATGTATCAATTTGGACAACACTTATTTTGGTGAATAAAAATAAATGGAAGAATATACATGATATAGTTCCTATAAAGTTAAAAAACATGCAAACGTTATAGTTAAAATATAAAATATGCATGGGGTTAGTAAGTATTGAATTATATTAATGGTTAATTCTTGTAGGGGGGAAGCAAGAGGGAAAGAATAAAAAGAGGGAAAACAGATTAAAGAGTATTATGAAGTACAGTTAAATTCTATCTGTAATGCCATAATTCTAAAAAGTTGATGCCAATATTGCAAAATACTATGAAGTTGGTAGCTTAGTTTTAGTAGGAGTTTGTTGTAC
Source organism: Taxidea taxus jeffersonii (assembly GCA_003697995.1). NCBI lineage: Eukaryota > Metazoa > Chordata > Mammalia > Carnivora > Mustelidae > Taxidea > Taxidea taxus. The sequence continues at coordinate 99,747 of ML093360.1, read as the reverse complement.
CATCTTAAAAATTTTTTTGATCTAAGTTATATGGATTCCTGAAAAGTTTATTCTGAAGGAAACCCATGTTTTTAGAAACACTGAATTTTATTAACATGATTTTATTTCAACTTAAGTCATGATATCTGAAATCTGCTTCCTGGGAAACATACTCAATTTCTTCAGAAAAAAACTAAAAAAGATCTCAGAAAATTGAGATTAATGACTATTTACTAATCTAAATGATTTTGATTCTTCTATTTACTAAATAGAAATGGATCATCTCCGTTCAATAAGACCATTTTTTAAATTCACTATCTGTCCAAATTTACTTCCTCTTAGACTGTTTAAGTCATTCCATTGCTATTATAGACTTTGGCTGAAGAAATAATTTTTCAGAAAAAGAATGTACAGTAGCCAAGTCATGCCAAGTCATATCTTATAGTTTTTAGATCTTTTCATTGTCCCAATTACGTTAATGCAATTCCAAACAAAATCCCAAATTTTTTTTTTTTTGGAACTTTATAAGTTTGATCTCTTTGCATGATGACACAAGACAATTGCCTTTAAATTTTGTTGTGGAATAAGGCATTAGATTATATAATTTGTGCTACAATCATGGGCAACCATTCATTTTATATAGTTCCAAATGGAGTTTGATTATGTTTCATACCGGTATCAGTTATGCCGTAAGAATAGCAAAACCTTCTGTGATCCTTTTCCAGATGATCTTGGCCTGAGGAAGTCATGTTCTTATCATAGTCCTTGCCTTTGAGAGCTCTGAGCAGAAGGGTTTGCCTGGGCCCCAGTGTGGGTAGTTGGATCCCTGCAGTACTGACTGGTGGCAAGGGAGAAATTTCCTAGAAGTATGCGACTTTTTTCTGGGTTTCAGCGGACCTTTCCCAGCCATGTCCACTCCCTCTATCACTATGACCTTACCCTGAGGACTAGAACACTCCAAATTTCAACTTTTGATGTGTTTTCAATATTTTATTTCTGTCCCAATCATCTATAAAATGTAGATCTGAGAACAGATGTGTCTGGTCAGCACAGTACTTTTTATATCCCTTTTTCCATTTTGTGTGTGGTAATAGTGTACTACCTCACTGAATAGGGAATTAATTAATGCTTTGGGTTAATGTTGAGTTTGAAGTCAAAGAAATACCTAGGATCAGAAACAAATGAATTAGTTTGAAGTATTTTTACTACTTTGGATGGAGTTTGACATGTTGAGTATTATTTGTATGCAGCCCTGCAAGATTTTAAATATGAGTGTAGCCTACATTTGAAATATTCTCGTCTTATTTAATGAACTATCAAGATTTTTGATTAAACATGATAGGATAAACAATAAACAGATAAATAAGCAAAGTTGATAAAGTTAAGAATAACTTTCAAGGATGCCTGGGTGGCTCAGTTGGTTAAGCAGCTGCCTTTGGCTCAGGTCATGATCCCAGCGTCTGGGGATAGAGTTCCACATCGGGCTCCTTGCTTGGTAGGGAGCCTGCTTCTCCCTCTGCCTCTGCCTGCCCCTCTGTCTGCCTGAGATCACGCTCTCTCTCTCTCTCTCTCTAATAAATAAATAAATAAAATCTTAAAAAGAAAAAAGGATAATTTTCAGGAATAGTTAGCCCTCTTTAGGTATTCATAATTGTGGAAACAAGATGCTTATTAGGAATCCTAAAGTAGCTAAATCATGTCCATTAAGCATCTTCTAGCATTGTGGTTAAGAACATGGATTTCAGAGGAAACAGACTTGGTTTTTAGTCCTGGGTTTGCATTTGCTGTCTTTGTGACTTTGGGCAATTTACTTAATTTTTTCTTAACATCAGTTTTCTTGTCTATAAAATGGAGAAAATCCAATGTCTATCCCATAAGAATGTTTGAGGTATAATATAATTTAATATTTGTGAGGTACTTAAAGCAATTTTGGCTCAAAGTAAGTGCTGTTCATTAGAAAAAGAAAGGAGAGAGAGAAGGTTAATCTAGATGAGCAATGTCAACATTTTAAACACTGGAACAAAGATTAAAAATTGCAATCAAATTAAAATTAAGATGGTTGAAGATAGTTTATATTTCAGAATACACAGTAGACTCATAAATTAGAAGCACCAAATACCAATGAATGTAAGAGTATAGGGTGTTTTGAGGACAGAACTAGTAATTTTGGAATTCTATATAGGAAGACTCATCAGTTTTCTCTGCCACAACCTATAGTTTGGTAACTCTTCTTCCCCAGTCCAAAAGAAGAAAAAAAGATTACTCAGAGGACTCTGCCTCCCAGACAAGAAGTACAGTGGAGGTCAGGGGTACCATACTGAATATAGGAATTAACTCCTTATACAAAACAGAGAGAAATGCTTTTCCCTTCCTGCCTTCTTCCCAATGCTGTATCAGCCAGTTTTATAGTTCCTGGGCAGATTTTATCTCTGGGAACAGTGTAACCGAGAGGTGGGAATGCCCCAACAGAACGGGCAGAAAAAAATTCTAACTGTATGACATGATAGCTGTTAAATAACTTATTATGGTAATCATTTTGAAATATATACATATATCAAATCATTATGTTGTACACCGAAAATTGAAACAATATTCTGTTTCGGTTATAACTCCTTAAAACTGGAACAAAAAGAAATGAGAAAACATGGTATTCAGAAAACAGACAGAATTTCCAGGATGTTGATAAGTGTAATTTCTACAAAAACAGTTACAGTGTAACTGTACAGTGTAACTGTTAGCCTGTTAATCTAGTATGAGATCATCCAACCCAGCTTAAAGGTGGAAAGCAGCAGACTCCAGAATGGTTATCCCTAAGAGAAAATTAGTTTCATTGATGACTTTGCATGAGTTCATATGAGATTCACACTCCTGACAGAAATCCTGGGGAAGAATTAGTCCTAAGAATACAAAAGATTAAGCAAACGGCAAGAAAGATGCAAACAAATACATAGGACACAAATACATTCAACTAATACAGAGTATCCATGGACTGCCCTATTTTTGTTGGTTTCTTTAAGCCAACAGCTTTAAAGGCAACAGCTTTGGTGTTTTTGTTTCAATCTGCTACACTTAACTGGGGCACTCTGAAAGCCACAATTAAGAGATTTTCAGTGTTCGTGGATTCACTTTTCAAATTCATAGTGAGAAGGAATGCTTAATTTCCATTTGTTTGGGGTCTACCATCTTCTCAGATGTGTGTTTGTGTAGTTGAATGAAGATCAGTTACCTTTGATTTTTCATCCTATAGTTGTACAACACATTTTTGTTTCACCTGCACTTGGTTTGTATTTTTGCAGCTTTTACCATATCCAGAAAGTTCTTGCGGAGGCAAAGCAGTCTGACATAAAATCTCATAATCAGTCTCTCTTGCTGGCTTATCCTTTGTACACGTTCTCAATGTTTACTTCCTCAGTATCCCATCCTAGATCTTCTCTCCATGTTCACCATACTGTTTGCCAGGTACATGCCAATGAGCCCAGTTTCTATCTCTTGCCCAAACTTACTTTCTAAGCTTTAGATTTAATATTCAAATTCATCTCCTCTTGGATGTCTCAAAGGAAAATTAATATCATTATGTTCAAAATTGAGCTATCTTACAAAACTATATTTTTCTCATTTTTTTTTTAATTTCAGCAAATGACACCACTATCATCCAGTTGTATGAGACAGAATTTTGCTTTTCTCTGCAACTTCTATTTTTCATTTATCCTTCACTAAATTCTGTCCACACTACTTCTTGAATATTTCTTAAGTCTTTTTTGTATTTTCCCAGTTTGGCATTGCCATTAAAGTGGAAGCTACCCCCCCTTCCTTTGAGTTAATACAATAGCTTTTACATTAATTTTTGCATTTTGACTCTGGTTCAGTTTTGTGGTTTTTTTTTTAAGATTTTATTTATTTATTTGACAGAGATCACAAGTAGGCAGAGAGGCAGGCAGAGACAGAGAGAGGAAGCAGGCTCCCTGCCAAGCAGAGAGCCCGATGCGGGGCTTGATTCCAGGACCCTGGAATCATGACCTGAGCTGAAAGCAGAGACAGCCCACTGAGCCACCCAGGCACCCCGACTCTGGTTCAGTTTTCATCTATTCTCCATGCTGAAGCCAGAGTGATGTTAACACGAATAGGTGTTAATGCCATACCCTGATTAAAACATTTAAATAATTTTCCAGTGACTTTAGGATTAAAAACATTTTCTCTAGCATGGCCTAATAAGTTCTCCTTTCTCCTTGATTTGTATTTTGCCTATATTTTCTTCTTCATCTTCTACAATTTTCCTCATAGTTCATTCTCCAGGCATCATTATCTTCTTTCATTGCCTCGGATGTACCACACTTTCCCCATTTGGATCCTCTTCCCATAGTGCTCTGCTTCCAATTTTTAACCCACCATGTAGCTGCCCCCCCCCCCACCCCCAGCTTTCAGAACTTGCTCTGATAACGCTGCCTCAGGAATGTCTTTCTTGACTTCCCAGACTGCATTAGGATATCTTTTGCTCTCAAAGCACCTAGTAATTTTCCCTATGGCACTAAATATACATCATAATTACATTTTTATTCTTAAGACTATTTTGTTACTAATACTTATTTGGTTATCTAAATTATAAAGTTCAAGGAAGCTCACTGTCTTATTTAGAGAACCTAGCACAGTGTTTGTTCTACAAAAGAGATTAAATACTCAGTACATGAAAATAATCACTTGAATCAGGCCATTCCAAGGTATTTCCATTACCAAAACTTCTTATATTTCACATATGCATAAATTTTAATACTAGAGCTTAACATCTCTACAAGTCAGTTTCAACTACACAATACAGAGAATACTAAATTACAAATAAAGGAATAAAGGAAAGCTTTTTTTTTTTTTAAATTAACAATGAAAGCCAGATGGTCCAACAATATAATAAGCTTTGTTTTTGTACAACATAGCTCCAATTCAGAAATTGCTCTGTATTATTCTTTAAACAGAAATACTAAAACTGAGCCCACCAATATGAACATTACCAACTGACATCTTTTAACATTTCATGAATGGGATTTTAACTGATCCATGTGACTTCAGATTCCTCTGTCATAACAAACTGAAATGAATTTTGGATGAAAGGCTTTATTACTTAAAAAAAAAAAAATGTCTTATGCAATGAGAATTAACCTCAGTGAGCTTTTACCTCACTTTAGAAGAAACTCCAAGAATAGGATAGAATTATATAATATGGCAGCAATTAAAACACTTTTTTGTGTATACTGTTATTGTTGAAAGACATATGTGCAATAAAGTTTTAAAGCAAAAATGTTTTTCATTAAAATCTCTTCCTCCATCTCACCCACTCACCCTATTACCACTTCAGGGACACATCCTGTATACCTAGGGCAGTTTAAATTAAACACATCAATCATCCTAAATCTCAAGAATTACCTAACTCCTGTGACTTAGCCTCTTAAGGTTTGCTGTTAAGATTTGCTACCATGTGCATTTATTTTCTAGACTGGGGCAATCAGTCTGATGCAAGGTTGGAACAGGCAGTCACTGATGTTTTTTTCAGAATATCTCTAGAGTGGTCTTCCATAGTACTTGGCATGCCCATAGTCAGAATTGTTTTCTTTGAACTAAGACACCATCAATAGAAAGTCACTGTTCTGACTTATATACAATTTCTTGGAGGGGTGACAAGCTAAACAGCAAACCAAAACAAATAATTCCGATGACTAAGGTGCCTTTCATAGAGGAAATTTGAACAATTAAAGCCAGAGGTAAGTGTATTTTGATGGTAGGTTGGACCGAAGGATCTGAAGCATGAAGTCATGGGATATATTCTGATCTATTAACATCCTAGCATAAAAGAGGGAACGGGAGGTCACTGAGAATATAGGGTAGATGTGTACAGAAAATAGAAGTTGGTTTTAAGTGGAGGTGAGGGGACCCCAGGCAAAAACCTTTTTCTTAAGGCTGGTCTTGTTTTAATACCCTAAATTGCTCCAAAATATTAAGCAACCCTAGTTGTTTTTAATCTAATCAAGGTATAGGTAATATTTTTTTTAAACCGAGAGAACCTGAGACTAAAAACAGAAAGTTGCTTTTTGAAATAATTGTGTTTGCAAAAAGGTTTTAAATGGATTTTTAGAATTAGGATAGACATGGTAATTATACATTTTCTGCAATCTGACTGGTTCAGCTTGCATACATAACTAAACAAAGGATGAAGTGAATTCATTTAAATGAATGACTTGGAATTCATACCCCAATCTCAAGCATGGAGTGTCTAAACACTTTTTTTTAATTTGTTTTTGGTGAGGGGAAATTGATGTATCATTTTCTTTATTGTTGTCAGTCATACTTTGTTTAAAATAAAAAACAAAAGTATGCTAGCACACTACCTAAGAAAATGGTAGGCTGCTTAAATGCAGCTCAAAAGAGAGAAAGCCCATGAAAAAAAAGCATAGGATATGCCTGTAGGTGTTGAATACAGTTATTTTGTAAATATTTGGAATCCTTCCCAGTTTGGTTAATGAGGTAGCCCTTTACTTGACTGAATGGTCTTTGAAAAACCTTCTGTTTCATGAAAGATATTTCTTGTTGCTGCCAGGTAATTCCTATCACCAAGTGTGTTTGGACACAACAGATCAGTCTGGATGGCTGGAAGGACAGAGTTTTTTTAATCATCTAAATTGATTTTTTTTCTTTGCTCATCAATCCATATAAAAGATGGACACAAAAGAGAACCAAAGACCAGTCTTAACATGTTGCTATCCTTTATTCTACTGTAAACATTTTCCAGTCAGCTTTTGAGCAACATGTGGACTTCTATCAATTATTCTCTTAATCAAACATACCAGCTGTCAAGCCTCAGAGCCAGGATCTTCCACCTGCCCTGGTTTAAGACCTTTACACTTACAGACTTCGGTCCTGCTTGGTTATAATAATTTCTCGAAACTGCAGTTAAATCGTCACTTTGACCTCTGCTTTAATCTGGCCACCTAGCTCCTTTGCACTATATGAGTGACTTTGCAAATTTCCTGCCAATTTGGACCAAGATTTTGGTTTAAATCTGTTGATCCAGGTGTCCATGGTTCTTCCACTTTCCTTTTTGTTTGCTTGAGATGACCTAAGTCAAAAGTTTGGCTTTCCTCCTAGACAGCTGCTTTTCAAGCTTGACAAACCTTCTGCCTTCTATCATTTCAGCAGTTAATCTCCCAGGCTCAAGAATGTTTTCTCCGGGGGCACCTGGGTGGTTTAGTGGGTTAAAGCCTCTGCCTTTGACTCAGGTCCTGGGATCCAGCCCCCGCTGGGCTCTCTGCTCAGTGGGGAGCTGCTCCTTCCTGCCCCTCCTCACCTGCCTCTCTGTCTACTTGTGATCTCTGTCAAATAAATAGATAAAATCTTAAAAAAAAATGTTTTCTCCAACCAGTGAAAAATAGAATGGTCATTTCCTGAGATAGAACTGCCAAGATTGAGGTGCCTGGGTGGCTCAGTGGGTTAAAGCTTCTGCATTCGGCTCTGGTCCTGGTCTCAGGGTCCTAGGATCAAGTCCCACATCAGGCTCTCTGCTCAGTGGGGAGCCTGCTTCCCCCCCCCCCCCCTCTCTCTGCCTGCCTCTCTGCCTAGTTGTGATCTCTGTCTGTCAAAAAAAAAAAAAAAACTGCCAAGATTTTTAAATGATCAATTGTTGCAACTGTATGCACATAATAAACATTATTCTAATTATATTAGCATGTATCAAGTTTAGTTTTATGTCTATAAATTCACTTAGCCAAGATTTGTGCTTTTATGTTTTCTGTGGTTTAATCACTATTTCACCTTTCCATACTTTCATTTCCCTCCAGTTGCATGGTTCTATGCCTTGGAATCTAAGTGTCACCCTAAGAAGGAAGGGTAAGGAAAGTTCTTTACTGATGGATTTTGGATACAAAACTTAGACTGCAGAGAGAAAAGGTGAATTATATTAATTGGGAAGTCTAAAATGGTGTGTAGCTATTGTGGAAAACAATTAGGCAGTTCCTCAAAATATTCAATATAGAGTTGCATTATGATTCTACAGTTCTACTCCTAGGTATATCTTCAAGAGAAATTGAAGCAGATCCATGCAAAAACATGTACACAAGTGTTTATAGCAGCATTACTCATTGCTGCCCAGAAAAGTGGAAATCACCCAAATGTTCATCAAGGATGAAAAACAAAATGTAGTATTCATACTTTTGGCTATTGTGACTGTTGCTTCTATGAACATTTATATATATGCATTTGTTTGAGTATCTGTTTTTAATTCTTTTGGGGATATAACTAGAAATGGAACTGCAACATCACATATCCTATGTTTAATCTTTTAAGGAGCTGTTGAATGTCTCCCACAGTGGCTGAACCATTTTATATTCATACCAGCAATGTATGAGAGTTCATATTTCCTCACATACTCACCAGCATATACTGTTTTCTTTTTGATTGGAGTATAGTTGACACAAAATGTAGTATTAGCTCCAGGTGTGCAACTTAGTGATCTGACAAAGTTATACATTATGCTATGCTCAAAAGTATAGATACTATCTGTCTCATTATGTTGCTATTAAAATATCATTGTTCTCCATATGCTCTGTTTTTCATTTCCATGGCTAATCCCAAACTAGAGGCCTGTATCTTTCTTTCCCCTTAACCCATTTTGCCTAGCCCCCAACTTCTGTCCCCTGAATTTGTTCTCTGTATGTATAGTTCTGATTCTGCTGTTTATTCATTTTTTAAAATTTAATTTATGAGGGGAATCATATGGCATTTGTCTTTCCCAGTCTGATTTATTTCACTTAGCATAATACCTTCTGGGTCCAGAAAGAAAGAAAAGAAAAAGAAAAAAAAAAAAAGGAGTAGAAAAAAAAAAGAAAAGAACAAGAAAGAACAAACCGAAAAGAAAAAATAAAAACCAAACAAGGAGAGACAAATTTTAAAAAGTTAAAAAAAATTGAAAACAAAGAGAAAAAAGTTCCATAAAACTGCAGCTTGTTTTCTGTGTGTCATTACTACAGGGCAGCTGATGTGGGTGTGGGGACCCTGGGCTGACTAAAGTTACAAACTCATTGTGAACTGGACACTGCTGTGGTCTAGGTTTTTAAGGTAGAGGGGGGTAGTGTTCCCACAGCTCCTTGGCCCTTTCAAAGCACAGCTGATTTTTCTGTGCCCCAGTGTGACTAGGGTTAGGAAGGCTCACTGAAGCAGCAAGCTCACTGAGATGACCAGACCCACCATTATGGTATTCAGAGGCACCCCTTGTTTAGGCTTTTAAGGTGGAGTGGGAATATAAGACATGTGCTTCTCCAGACCTTCCCATCTGGAGTGCTCCTATCGTTCTTCTTCCACTTGGCAGAGCTCTAGTGTTGTCTCTTTTAAAAATGCTAGTTGCTTGTTTGTTTGTTCATTTATGTATTTATTATTATGTTATGTTAGTCACCATAGAGTGCATCATTAGTTTTTGACGCAGTGTTCCATGATTTATTGTTTGTGTATAACACTCAGTACTCCATGCAATCTGTGCCCTCCTTAATACCCATCACCAGGCTCACCCATCCTCCCACCCCCCTGCCTTTTAAGAGTCTCTTTGTTTCCCAGAGTGCATAGTCTCCTACTCCACTTTCTTCCCCTTCATTTTCCCCTTCCTCCTCCTAATGTCCTCCATGCTATTTCTATACTATTAACATATAATGTAGTATTTGTTTCAGGGGTACAGGTCTGTGATTCATCAATCTTACATAATTGACAGCACTCACCCTAGCACATACTCTCCGCAATGTCCATCACCCAGCCGCCCCATCCCTCCCCTCTTACCCTCCAGCAACCCTCAGTTTGTTTCCAGAGATTAAGGATCTCTTATGGTTAATCTCCTTCTCTGGTTTTATCCAATTTCTTTTTGTCCTCTCTTCCCCTATGATATTCTGCCTTCCTTATCAAATTCCACATATCAGTGAGATCATATGATAATTGTGTTTCTCTGACTGACTTATTTCACTTAGCATAATACCCTCTAGTTCCATCCATGTCATTGCAAAAGGCAAGATTTCATTTTTTGATAGCTGCATAATATATATATACATATATATGTATATATGTATATCCCACATATTCTTTATCTATTCATCTGTTGATGGACATCTGGGTTCTTTCCATAGTTTGGCTATTGTGGACCTTGCTGCTATAAACATTCGGGTGCATGTGTCCCTTCGGATCACTTCGTTTGTATCTTTAAGGTAAATACCCATTAGTGCAATGGCTGGGTCATAGGGTAGCTCTATTTTCAACTTTCTGAGGAACCTCCTTACTGTTTTCCAGAGTGGCTGCACCAGCTTGCATTCCCACCAACAGGGTTGGAGGTGTCCTCTTTCTCAGCATCCTTGCTAACATCTCTTGTTTCCTGGCTTGTTAACTTTAGCCATTCTGACTGGTGTGAGGTGGTATCTCATTGTGGTTTTGATTTTGATTTCCCTGATGCCGAGTGATGAGCATTTTTTCATGAGTCTGTTGGCCATTTGGATGTCTCTAGAGAAAGATCTGTTCATGTCTTCTGCCCATTTCTTGACAGGATGATGATGATGACAATAATGATGACAATGACTTGGGTGTTGAGTTTGATAAGCTCTTTATAGATTTTGGATACTAGCCCTTTATCTGATATGTCATTTGCAATAATCTTCTCCCATTCTATCAGTTATCTTTTGGCTTTGTTGACCATTTCCTCTGCTGTGCAAAAGCTTTTGATCTTGATGTAGTCCTAATAGTTCATTTTTTCCCTTGCTTCCCTTGCCTTTGGCATTGTTCCTAGGAAGAAGTTGCTGCAGCTGAGGTTGAAGAGGTTGCTGCCTGTGTTCTCCTCAAGGATTTTGATGGATTCCTATATCACATTTAGGTCTTCCATTTATTTTAAGTCCATTTTTGTGTGTGGTGTAAGGAAATGGTCCAGTTTCATTCTTCTGCATGTGGCCGTCCAATTTTCCCAGCACCACTAAATGTCCCATCTTAAGATATAAATTGAAGTTCATGGCCCTTGACTCAAACCAATTGATTTTATTTTCAAAACTGTATTTCAATTCAGTTGGCCATTTACATTAAAGGTAATTAAGAACTTTTGGGTCACCTTACATTTAAAAACTATCTTAGACTATAGGTTTGACATGCATTAAAAAAGTGATTTCTTTCCTGAGGTAGGTCAGCTCTTCTCTACTGTCTGAGGATCTCCATTAGTTTTCTGAGTATGAATACCTTATCTCATTGTAGTATGATAATTCTGAGATACTGTGTGGAGAAAAGATAAAACAAATAATTGGTTGCAGACAGTGTACAAAGTGCCATTTTTTCCATTTTTAAAAAGGCAGAGAATCAATAATTTATGACTGCATGTTTCTGATTCTCCTTGAGGAATTGATGAGAGAAAGGCAACTTTTTTTGTTTTATTACAAGAATTTTAGATCAATGAAGGTTAAAAGTTAAAAGGATAAGGGGTTCAGTGAATCCCTGAAGCACCACACTGACATTCCAAGACAGAGCTAGTAAAGGTCTCCTTTTCTTGATGTCTCTTTGAAAAGAATGTATTATCAAAATGTCAGCTATTTTCAATATGCATCTCTACTCTGTATCCATCTGTGGGTCTCCTAGAGCTTCGTGGAGGTTCACAACTGGATTTTCATATTTCCAGTGATTGTTTACCTCCCAGGTGGTCAGCCAGATGCATTACAAGCTGTCAGGGACTGACTTTAATAACAAGCACCTACTGTTTAAATTCCTTCCTGTGTTATTTGCCATAACACACATATACACACTAAACACAAACACACACAATGAATCTGAGTTTATTTTCCAAGTTAAGCTGATCTTGATCAAGTAAGTGGTCTAGAGGCTTTGGATTTATTTACTTAATACTTGCCTTGGGTCAAATAAATATTGTTTCATGTTTTTCTATCTTTAACTTGAAGATTATAAAAATCTCAAAATCCTACAGTTTCATTGAATTTAGCAAACACCCAGTTCAATAATTTCGTCTTCTAGCTGAATCTTCCATACTCCAGTGAGGGAACTCCCCATATCTTGGGAGAAATGAATTTTTAGTTACCTCAAGTGGGTTGATATAAACAGACACATGTGTGTATGTGTGTGTACATGAAACCACTTTTTAAATAAGTAGTATTCCTCTTTCTCCTCATCGCCTCCTCCTTCTCATTATTAATTTCCCCCCTATTTCAGATGAAGTAACTGAGGCTATATTAAAAAAATCTGCTCAAGAAAAAGATTCAGTCCTAGGAAATGTAGTTGTAGAATCCAATCTATTAAACTCCTTTGATGAGCCAGGTCACAAAGATGTGATTTATCCATTTACAAACCCACATGTACATAATTCATGCATTTGCCTGAATCTTCCCACCCCCCAGTTAGAACCATATAATTGCCAAGTTTAAAAAAAGCCTTACCCTTAACAAAGATCAATGAGATCTCTTCTTCTAAAAGAAACTATTGTTCTTTGTGGAAGATTTAGGTAGTTTTCTTGTCCAAATGAATTGACCTTGCATAATCCTTCTAATGATGAGGGTATGGGGGGGTGACTTACTAATTTTAGAACAGGATCACTATTCAAACAGCATCCCAGAGAAATATTTGTTCCATACCATATATTGTCTTAACACCGAAGCTGTTTTTTTTTTTAATTGTGTGGGAGGAGTTCAGCTATTATTACATAATTAATTGAAAGAGAGGTATACTCCTATGATCTTTCACTTTCTAACCTATCATTTATTTTAGTGCTCTGAATTTTCTAGCTCTGAAACAAGAGATAAAGAGACAGGGATTGCAGATATAGAAGAGGGTTACGTTTTTTCTGTCAGTGCAATCTCCTTAGTTGTATTTGAATTGCTATCACTCCCTATCTCTTCTGAGACCTTCTGTCACTATTCCTTCCTCATTTCTCTCCTCTCTCTTTACCTTCCTTTACCCTTCATGGCTTCCCCATCATAAAATTATGTTTAGACCCATTTAAAAGAAATACTTCTCAGTGATTCTTTAGCTCTTGGCTTACATCATTCTTTATAAATTTATTTTGCAAGAATGTGGTCAAAATTTGCTTTTTCATTTTCCTTTCCACCCTTTGGTCTCCCCAATCATTACAAACAGGCTTATGTCAGCCCCACATCACTGAGTCCTCCCACATTGACTACTAATGGATTTTTTATTACCAAGTACCATTGATTCTTTTCGGTTCTGTCTTACTTACCTTGATCACATGTACCTTCAAAATCTTTTCTTAGTTTGTTCAATAGTTCAGTCTTGTAATTTTACATTTCATACCTACTCCTTGGTTTTCCTTAAAGGTGCTTCTTTCTCCATCTGTTGTGTAAATGTTACAGTCCTACAGAATTTTATCCCAAGTTTAACCTGATTCTACAAATTCCAAGTCACTGCACCATCCAGAATAATGAAATGATCTCTTAGCCAAAGGATCTTAAATCTATAAGTCCCTCAGCTTTCTTAAATACTCTGTATGTTAAATCTTAAATCTGTATGTTACTCAGGTTTTCCTGAATTCACCAGGTTTTCTTTCATCCTATTTAATATTCATTTGCATATAGGCTGCACCTTTATTCTGTCTGATTTTAGGAAGCCTATACCTTCCCAAGTTGTTTTAAATATCTTCAGAGGGAACTTAAATTGGTGCTCATTGTTTACTGTTGTGAACTTGTGCTTTGTAAATTCTAGCTACTGAATCACTGCTTCTCTGTATTTCATAGCTGTGTCCAGACCCCTTCACCCCATCCTTGACATGTATCGTGCTTTTTAATGATATACCACCCTACTGGTTCTTCCTCTGTTCAGGACTGGTCAGCTCCCATGTTGTAGGGACCCACTCATCTTTTATAAATTCTTGCTTCAGTGATCCTTAGCAAAAGCTAAAAATCTCTTAGTATCAAAATACCTGGTTAGGGCAAAGTATCTTCCTTTTGATATGTGAGAGAATATTTTGCTTTATTATTCCAAGTATTTTTTTTCCCTCAACTTTCATTTTACAGAGTACGCTCTGAGCATGAGACCCTCCTTTATTTAAATAAAATACCCATTAAAGGGCTCCTATTCAAAAGAACATCTCCATCAAAGATATATTCTTCCTTTCTACATTAAACTGTGGAGAGAGCTACAGAGTTTAAAATTATGCCAACTATTTCCTTGCTTCAATTAGGGATGATGTTTAAGTAGTATGTACCTTGTGGACGTACTAGTTGCTAAAATTTTAAAACACTTTAATACCACTTAGTTAATAGTTACTGCCTGAGCCCTACCTCCCACCCCTCTAGTCCCACAATGTTTAGCCAAATTCTTTCCACAACTTAGTAAATAAAGACCTGACACCTGACACAATAGGGAGGCTCGAGGACTCTGCACTAGCACTTCCTGCCCCAGGTGGCCTTGATGGACTCTTGTTGAACTGACAAGTATTTTGAAAATCATCACCACATATACACATTTCTGTCTGACTACTGGACATCGCTGAACTTAACATTTTTTCCTTTCACTCCTGAACAAGCAAAAATAACAAAGGAATAACAACTAAAAAAAAAAAATACAACTTGGTTTTCTATAATTTTTTAGTGAATTGAAATCAACCTCATAAATCAAAGTGTTCCTCTGTGTACTTTACAGGTTTCAAATCCAAACTGTACCTACTTTCTATTTTACCTCCTCTGGCTTCTTTCCATCTGTCCATTCTCTCTGTTCTTTCAGTTTCCTTTGGATTACACAGTGATGGATACCTAACATTGTTGTAATAAATCTTAACTCCTATTCCTGCCTCCAGTCTTGTCCCTTTGAAATTCTGCTTCCACAGAGCCACCAAAGGGGTCTAGCAGAATCCCAGATCCTTTGCTTGTTTAAATCCTGCAGTGATGTGCCATCTCCTACAAACCTCTTTGACTTGATACTCAATACCCTTCGTAATCTGGCCTGCATGTCAGACTCACACGTTCGCCTTTTTGTCGTATTTACACTGAATTTTACTTTTGCTAAACTTCTTTTGATAAAACAAACAAAAAAAACAAAGACAAACTTGTTGTTCTGGAAATCACTTCTTTGTTTCTCCATTATCCCTCTGCTGTCCATCCTTGAAGATCAGCTTAGGGATCGCTTTTTATGTGCAGTCTTCCTCTAATTCCCTGCCCACCCCCGACTTCACTGGCTTTTTCTTTTGTGGGGGCGGGATATTTTTACACCACAGTTATCAAATGTGAAGTACAGTTTTGTATGCTGTTCACTTTTCTTTCTCTCCCACTTGGCTTAGAATTCTTTGAAGGCAGTGATTTTGTCTTAATCTTTATCTCAGTGGGACCTAGTATATTGCCTTGAATTTATTAAATTAATGAATGGACATAAATACATAATATCTTCCTTTTTCTCGGGATTTGTACATGAAGGATGATATTTGTCAATTAGTTTTCTAGAGACTAAAAGTAAATTGAGTCTTTTTCCTTAGGTATTGTGAATAATCACCTCAACCTTGTTTCCTTGTTTAGGTGAAAATGTAGATAATAGTGTTAGAAAAGTGAAGTTGCCAAATGACAAAATAGGTGATTGTAGAGATATACATGAATGATTCTCTCCTGCGTTGTAAATTTTCTAACTCAGTTTTCTTGTTAAAATTTTTTTACATAGGCAAAGTCTTCTACACTAATGAAATGAAAAAACATGATTTGTATTTTATTTAGTTTTTAAGAAATGACTTATTGTAAATATAATATGATTGAGTAAATTTAGCAAGGCAAAAAATTTAAAAGTGGACAAAGGCAAAGAAGGTTATGACTAGAAACTAGACGTAGAAGCCAAAAGTATTTGCTAAAAGAAAAAAGAATACTGTTCATATTTTGACAGGGGCTACATTGAATCTGTAGACTGTTTAGGGTGGTATGGATATTTAAAAGATAATAATGAGCATTATATTATATATCATGTATTATTAATATATCATGTATTATATTATATATCATGTATTATTATTAATAATACATGAGCATAGAATATGTTTCTATCTGTGTCTTCAATTCATGAATGTCTTATAGTTTTCAGAGTATATGTCTTTGACCTCTTAGTTGAAAATTTTTTGAGGTTTTTTATTTTTGACAAAATTGTAAGTAGAATTGTTTTATTTCTTTTTCTGATAGTTTGTTATTGGTGTATAAAAACACAACAGATTTTTGTATATTGTATCTTGTATATTGTATATTGTATATTGTATATTTTGTATATTGATCTTGTATCCTGCACTTTACTGAATTAATTTATTAGTTTGGACAATTTTTTGGTGGTTTTTTTAGGGTTTTCTTCATATAGTTCCATGCTATCTGCAAATAGTGACAGTTTTCCTTTCTCTTTTCCAATTTGGATGCCTTTTCCCTTTTTTAACCCTGCCTAACTGCTCTCACAAGCACTTTGAATAATATATTGAATAAAAGCGATAAGAGCGGGCATTCTTGTCTTGTTCCTGACTTTCAAAGGAAGGTTTTCAGCTTTTCACCATTGGATATGGTGTTACCTATTTATTAGTTATATATGGCTTTTGTTATGCTGGGATAACAAATCCCCAATGTGGATAACAATCCCCAATGTGTTGAGAGTTTTTATCATGAATGGATGTTGAATTTTGTTAATTGCTTTTTCTACATCTATACATCTATTGAAATGCTCATGAAATTTTTGTCCTTCATTTTGTTAATGTTGTGTAAACATGGACTAGTTTACAGATGTAGAGCCATCCTGGAATCCTTAGAATAAATCCCACTTGATCATGGAGTGTAATGTATTGTTGAACTCAGTTTACTAATGTTTTATTAAGAATTTTGGCATCTATGTTCATCAGAAATATTGGCCAGTAATTTTTTCTTGTGGTATCCTTGTCTGGTTTTGGTATCAGTGCAATAATGGCCTCATAAAATGAGTTTGGAAGAATTTCCTCGTCTGTATTTTTTTTAGAAGAACTAGAGAAGGATTGGTCCTCTTTGAAAGTTTGGTAGAACTTCCCAGTGAAGATCTCTGTTTCTGGATTTATTTCTTCAGAGGTTTTTGATTACTCTTTCAATCTCCTTAATAATCAGACAATTTAGCTTTTCTATTTTGTCATGATTCACTCATGGTAGGTTGTATATTTCTAGAAATTAATCTGTTTCTTTGAGGTTCTCCAATCATTGACATATAACTGTTCAAAGTAGTTTCTTATAATTCTTTGTATTTCTGTGGTATCAGTTGTAATGTCTCCCCTTTAATCGCTGATTATATTTTAATCTTTTTTTTTTCTTGACGAGTTTAGCTAAAGTTTTGTCAATTTTATCTTTTCAAAGAACCAGCTCTTAGTTTTTAAAAATCTCTATTGTCTTTTCAGTCTGACTTTTCTTTCTTTCTTTTTTTTAAAGAATGGCATTTATTTCTGCTCCAATCTTTTTCTTCCCCCTTCTTTCTAACTCAGAGCTTCATTTGTGGTTCTTTTTCCAGTTCTTTGGGGGGCGGGTATAAAGCTGGTTGTTTGATATTTTTCTTGTTTGTTTATGCACTTATTTCTATGAAATTCCTTCTTAGAATTGTTTTTGCTATAACTCACAAATTTTGGTATATCTGTTTCTTTTTGAAATGTAGGCTAATAAAACAAGGAATATATATATATATACACACACACATATGAAAGGACTGTCCTTTTTCATGTTTGAGTTACATATTAGAATAATTTCTTATATTAGTGTCCACCAAGTAAAAACTCCCTTGATTTACCTCTCATGTTCTAAAAATTAGGGCAAAATTATTTTTCCAGCTGTGCATTGTTTATGTAAGTTCTTCACTAGTATTTGTGGTGATTTCCTACTGTTCTCAAACTTAAATATTTTAATAACCAATTAGTCCTTGGATCCTATAAAGTAACTTGAAGCAAAAACAAATGAAAAGTGTGTGTAGGGGGAAGCTAACAAATGAAAAGTGTGTGTAGGGGGAAGCTAATAAAAGGTGTGCCTCAATATATTACTGTTCACTGTGAGGCAAAAGATGATAATGCTATTTGGCTTGTAGTAATAAAATGAGAATTTTGAATAATTTTTAATAATTGAATTTCTCCTTGACACCCAGTACAGCCTGATGCCAGGCTCTATGTCAGGACCCCGAGATCTTTACCTGAGCCAAAATCAAGAGTTAGGTGCTTGAATTAGGGAAGATGGCGGAGAAGTAGCAGGCTGAGATGACATCAGGCAGCAGGAGATCAGCTAGATAGCCTATCAAACCATTCCGAACACCTACGAATCCAACAGGAGATGGAAGAGAAGAAAAACAATTCTAGAAACAGAAAATCGACCACTTTCTAAAAGGTAGGACCAGCGGAGAAGTGAATCCAACGCGACGGGAAGATAGACCCCAGGGGGAGGGGCCAGCTCCCGGCAAGCGGCGGAGCACAAAATCAGGACTTTTAAAAGTCTGCTCCACAGAGGGACATCGCTCCAGAGGCGAAACTGGGGTGAAGACCTCACGGGGACAGCATAGACTCAGGTCCTGCGGGGTCACAGAAGGATCGGGAGTGTCTGAGTGTCGCAGAGCTCACAGGTATTAGAGCAGGGAAGCCAGCTGCAGAGACAGAGCCGAGGCTTCCTAGAGCCGTGGTCTGTGACACGGGCCAGTGCTCTGTGACATGGGCCAGTGCTCTGTGCGAGGGGTCCCCACAAGATCCGGGGAGACTCCAACCCGGGAGACCTCAGGGATCTATGGGGTTCGGAGACTCCAGGTGGGACTCTGCCAGAGACAGAGACGCTTGGTCACAGGCTGGGTGAACTTGGAGCGCTCCCAGAAGCCAGTGAGACAGGACTGATTATGCACGATTTTCTCCAAGCGCGGCCGGAGGCTGGGGAGACGGGAGTGATTAAACGCTTTTCTCTGAAGGTGCACTGAAGACTGGGGCCCCTAGCTCTCCGCTCCTCTGAACTGGAGATTGAGAGGCCGCCATATTCACTCCCGTCCTCCGGAACTCTACGGAAAGCGTTCAGGGAACAAAACTCCAGAGAGCGAACCTAAGAGGATTACTTAGCCCGGCCCCTGGTAAGGGCGGTGCAATTCCACCTGGGGCAGAGACACTTGAGAATCACAACAACAGGCCCCTCCTCCAGAAGATCAACAAGAAATCCAGCCAAGGCCAAGTTCACTTAACAAGGAGAACAGCAGATTCTTATCTGGACAAAATGACAAGGCGAAAAACTCACCACAAAAAAAAGAACAGGAGGCAGGACCAAAGGCTAGGGACCTAATCAATAGACATTGGTAATATGTCAGATCTGGAATTCAGGACGACGATTCTCAAGATTCTAGCCGGGCTTGAAAAAGGCATGGAATATATTAGAGAAATGCTGTCAGGAGAAATAAAAGCCCTTTCTGGAGATAAAAGAACTAAAGTCTAATCAAGTTGAAATAAAAAAAGCTATTAATGAGGTGCAATAAAAAATGGAGGCTCTTACTGCTAGGATAAATGAGGCAGAAGACAGAATTAGTGATATAGAAGACCAAATGACAGAGAATAAAGAAGCTGAGCAAAAGAGAGACAAACAACTACTGGACCATGAGGGGAGAATTCGAGAGATAAGTGATGCCATAAGACGAAACAACATTAGAATAATTGGGATTCCAGAAGAAGAAGAAAGAGAAATAGGAGCAGAAGGTATACTGGAGAGGATTATTGTAGAGAATTTCCCTAATATAGCAAGGGGAACAAGCATCAAAATCCAGGAGGTGCAGAGAACACCCCTCAAAATCAATAGGAATCGGTCCACAACTCCCCATCTAAGAGTAAAATTTACAAGTCTTAGCGACAAAGAGAAAATCCTGAATGCAGCACGGGAGAAGAAGTCTGTAACATACAATGGTAAAAATATTAGATTGGCAGCAGACTTATCCACAGAGCCCTGGCAGGCCAGAAAGAACTGGCATGATATATTCAGAGCACTAAACGAGAAAAACATGCAGCCAAGAATACTTTATCCAGCTAGGTTATCATTGAAAATAGAAGGAGAGATAAAAAGCTTCCAGGACAGACAAAAACTGAAAGAATTTGTAGACACCAAACCAGCTCTACAGGAAATATTGAAAGGGGTCCTCTAAGCAAAGAGAGACCCTAAAAGTATTATCAGAAAGGAACAGAGACAATATACAGTAACAATCACCATACAGGCAATACAATGGCACTAAATTCGTATCTCTCAATTGTTACCCTGAACGTAAATGGGCTAAATGCCCCAATCAAAAGACACAGGGTTTCAGAATGGATAAAAAAACAAAACCCATCCATATGCTGCCTACAAGAAACTCATTTTAGACCTGAAGACACCTCCAGATTGAAAGTGAGGGGGTGGAAAACAATTTACCATGCTAATGGACATCAGAAGAAAGCTGGGGTGGCAATCCTTATATCAGATCCATTAGATTTTAAGCCAAAGACTATAATAAGAGATGAGGAAGGACACTATATCATCCTCAAAGGGTCTGTCCAACAAGAAGATCTAACAATTTTAAATATCTATGCCCCTAACATGGGAGCAGCCAACTATATAAACCAATTAATAACAAAATCAAAGAAACACATTGACAAGAATACAATAATAGTTGGAGACTTTAATACACCCCTCACTGAAATGGACAGATCATCCAAGCAAAAGATCAACAAGGAAATAAAGGTCTTAAATGACACACTGGACGAGATGGACATCACAGATATATTCAGAACATTCTACCCCAAAGCAACAGAATACACATTCTTCTCTAGTGCCCATGGAACATTCTCCAGAATAGATCACATCCTGGGTCATAAATCAGGTCTCAACAGGTATCAAAAGATTGGGATCATTCCCTGCATATTTTCAGACCACAATGCTCTGAAGCTAGAACTCAATCACAAGAGGAAATTTGGAAAGAGCACAAATACATGGAGACTCAACAGCATCCTTCTAAAAAATGAATGGGTCAACCAGGAAATTAAAGAAGAATTGAAAAAAACCATGGAAACAAATGATATTGAAAACACAACGGTCCAAAATCTGTGGGACACAACAAAGGCAGTCCTGAGAGGAAAATATATAGCGATACAAGCCTATCTCAAGAAACAGGAAAGGTCTCAAATACACAATCTAACCCTACACCTAAAGGAGCAGGAGAGAGAACAACAAAGAAAGCCTAAACCCAGCAGGAGAAGAGAAATAATAAAGATCAAAGCAGAAATCAATGAAATAGAAACCAAAAAAAACAATAGAACAAATCAATGAAACCAGGAGCTGGTTCTTTGAAAGAATTAATAAGATTGATAAACCCCTGGCCAGACTTATCAAAAAGAAAAGAGAAAGGACCCAAATAAATCATGAATGAAAGAGGAGAGATCACAACCAGCACCAAAGAACTACAAACAATCATAAGAACATATTATGAGCAACTCTATGCCAACAAATTTGACAATCTGGAAGAAATGGATGCTTTCCTAGAGACATATCAACTGCCAAAACTGAACCAGGAAGAAATAGAAAACCTGAATAGGCCCATAACCAGTAAGGAGATTGAAACAGTCATAAAAAATCTCCAAACAAACAAAAGCCCAGGGCCAGATGGCTTCCCAGGGGAATTCTACCAAACATTTAAAGAAGAATTAATTCCTATTCTCCTGAAACTGTTCCAAAAAATAGAAATGGAAGGAAAACTTCCAAACTCATTTTATGAGGCCAGCATCACCTTGATCCCCAAACCAGACAAGGATCCCATCAAAAAAGAGAATCACAGACCAATATCCTTGATGAACACAGATGCAAAAATTCTCACCAAAATACTAGCCAATAGGATCCAACAGTACATTAAAAGGATTATTCACCACGACCAAGTGGGATTTATTCCAGGGCAGTAGGGTTGGTTCAACATATGCAAATCAATCAATGTGATACAATACATTAACAAAAGAAAGAACAAGAACCATATGATACTCTCAATAGATGCTGAAAAAGCATTTGACAAAGTGCAACATCCCTTCCTAATCAAAACTCTTCAAAGTGTAGGGATAGAAGGCACATACCTCAATATTATCAAAGCCATCTACGAAAAACCCACGGCACGTATCATTCTCAATGGAGAAAAACTGAGAGCTTTTCCGTTAAGGTCAGGAACACGGCAGGGATGTCCGCTATCACCACTGCTATTCAACATAGTACTAGAAGTCCTAGCCTCAGCAATCAGACAACAAAAAGAAATTAAAGGCATCCAAATTGGCAAAGAAGAATTCAAACTATCGTTCTTTGCAGATGATATGATACTATATGTGGAAAACCCAAAAGGCTCCACTCCAAAACTGCTAGAACTTGTACTGGAATTCAGTAAAGTGTCAGGATATAAAATCAATGCACAGAAATCAGTTGCATTTCTTTACACCAACAACAAGACAGAAGAAAGAGAAATTAAGGAGTCAATCCCATTTACAATTACACCCAAAACGATAAGATACCTAGGAATAAACCTCACCAAAGAGGCAAAGAATCTATATTCAGAGAACTATAAAGTACTCATGAAAGAAATTGAGGAAGACGCAAAGAAATGGAAAAATGTCCCATGCTCATGGATTGGAAGAATAAATATTGTGAAAATGTCTATGCTACCTAAAGCTATCTACACATTGAATGCAATGCCTATCAAAATCCCATCCAATTTTTTCAAAGAAATGGAACAAATAATCCTAAAACTTATATGGAACCAGAAAAGACCTCGAATAGCCAAAGGAATATTGAAAAAGAAAGCCAAAGTTGGTGGCATCACAATTCCAGAC
>ML093360.1:15545-76861 GCA_003697995.1 Taxidea taxus jeffersonii | reverse complement strand
CAATGGAACAGAATAGAGAGCCCAGAAATAGACCCTCAACTCTATGGTCAACTAATCTTCGCCAAAGCAGGAAAGAATATCCAATGGAAAAAAGACAGCCTCTTCAACAAATGGTGTTGGGAAAATTGGACAGCCACATGCAGAAAAATGAAATTGGACCATTTCCTTACACCACACATGAAAATAGACTCAAAATGGATGAAGGACCTCAACGTGAGAAAGGAATCCATCAAAATCCTTGAGGAGAACACAGGCAGCAACCTCTTCGACCTCAGCCGCAGCAACTTCTTCCTAGGAACAACGCCAAAGGCAAAGGAAGCAAGGGAAAAAATGAACTATTGGGACTTCATCAAGATCAAAAGCTTTTGCACAGCAAAGGAAACAGTCAACAAAACCAAAAGACAACTGACAGAGTGGGAGAAGATATTTGCAAACGACATATCAGATAAAGGGCTAGTATCCAAAATCTACAAAGAGCTTAGCAAACTCAACACCCAGAGAACAAATAATCCAATCAAGAAATGGGCAGGGACATGAACAGACATTTCTGCAAAGAAGACATCCAGATGGCCAACAGATACATGAAAAAGTGCTCCACATCACTGGGCATCAGGGAAATACAAATCAAAACCATAATGAGATATCACCTCAGACCAGTCAGAATGGCTAAAATGAACAAGTCAGGAAATGACAGATGTTGGCGAGGATGTGGAGAAAGGGGAACCCTCCTACACTGTTGGTGGGAATGCAAGCTGGTGCAACCACTCTGGAAAACAGCATGGAGGTTCCTCAAAAAATTGAAAATAGAGCTACCTTATGACCCAGCAATTGCACTACTGGGTATTTACCCTAAAGATACAAATGTAGTGATCCAAAGGGGCACGTGTACCCGAATGTTTATAGCAGTTGTGTCCACAATAGCCAAGAAAGATGGAAAAGATGGAAAGATGGAAAGAACCTAGATGTCCATCAACAGATGAATGGATAAAGAAGTGGTATATATATACAATGGAAGAGTATGCAGCCATCAAAAGAAATGAAATCTTACCATTTGCGACGACATGGATGGAACTAGAGCGTATTATGCTTAGTGAAATAAGTCAACTGGAGAAAGACAACTATCACATGATCTTCCTGATATGAGGAAGTGGAGATGCAACAGGGGTGGGGGTTAAGGTGGTAGGAAAAGAAAAAATGAAACCAGATGGGATCAGGAGGGAGACAAACCAAAAGAGACTCTTAATGTCATAAAACAAACTGAGGGGGGGTGGGGGGGGAGAGGGGTTGGGAGAGGGTGGTGGGGTTACATTGTATATTTAAATAAAAAAAGCTTAAATTAAAAAAAAAATATTTGAATTTCTCCTTTAATAGATGAATGATAAATATTTCCTCATAATTTTTAAAATCCTTGATACACATTTTCTTTAGTTTGTAAGTTATTCAGTATTATGAATATTGATTTTTAGATCATATTACTGATAAGAGTAAGAGAAGAAAAGCTTTATGGCATGATATATCAAATTGATCATTTTAAATTGGAATTCTACTTGATGACATTTTGCCTTGTGATAAACTTCTCTTCAAATTTGATGATCTTTGATGTAGGTAAGCTTTGTAATGCTAAAATACTGTTTCAATAAATAAAAATCAAAGTTTATTGGAAATTTAAGGACTTTGTATGTAAGAGATATTATTCAGCATTATCAAATACCAACAAAATCATTTTGCATGGATTTACTTGCAGATCATGAGAAACAATGCTTTTTCTCTTCAGGACATCCATATTTCTCCTAACTTAACTTTGTTTTATCTATGCGTACATTTTCCTCTGAATATGTATGCTTCAGGGGATGTTGGTCTCAGCTTGAGCCCCTGGTTATGGGTCTTGACTATTGTAAGCCAAACCATTGTATTTCTATTTTCCTTGCCAACAATTTAGCTTAACTATGAGCATGTGATGGAATTCTGCCCGATGAGATATGAGAAAGTCTGCTGGAAGGTTACATCTGGATATGATAACTAGAACTGCAGTAGCCATATGCTACCAGCATGAGAATGATACCAACACACAGAGATAAGAACCAAGGGGATTGAAAGTAAGATGAGCCAGAGCATGGCTCCAAGGGACTTGGCCTACCTATGGAATTCTTGGATATCAATATAATAAAATCCTTTAGTATTTAAACTACTTTAGGTCAGAGTTTCCTGTTACTTGAAGCTGAACACATCCTAATTGATAGAATGTTCTGTAATAATGGCCTTTCCAACTTGTATTAAAACAGGTTCATTTAAGTTCAATTTCTGGTCAAGCACATGAATGCCATTGTATTTCTTACACATGAACTTACACTCTAGTTATTTAAAGTTCACAAGAAAATTACAGTACATTTGACAATTAAGTAAATTAAGTATGTTTAAATAACACAAGGCATTATGAGTAAAGAGATGTTTATCCTGTTAAAGTGGGAAAATTTTAGGGTCCTTTTAAACCAGAAAAGAGCATGCTTTAAGGTTTCAAAGATGAATGAGTTAAGATTTTGTTTGATTGTAAGGAGAAGATGAGGGCTGAAAATAAATCAGTAGCTGAGAATATGACCACTGAGGAATAGATTCTTGAGATTAAAAGGGGAAAACCTAGAATCCTTGAAAATTGGTGGAATGTGACACATGAGAAAGAAAGGTTAAGAATGACCTTTAGATTTGAATTAGACAAACAGAAAAGTCCAGTAATAAAATTAATCCTAGAATAGGAAATATAAGTTTTGTGACAAGGAGATAGTGAGTCTCTTTGTGATATGCTGAGTTATTCTCTCATAATTTTGAAGGAATGTTTTTAAGACAAAATGGGACATATAAGGACAAAGGTTTTATGAACTGGACCCTGGGTAAAATTCTTTAATATTTTGACAACCTTAATCCAGATCATCCCATACTCTATCTCCTTGTTATCTCTGTCTCTTTCAGCAAGGATGAGGGTTAGCGACTGCCTGAGTGACCCTTCAGTATATCTAAAGCCCAGATGGCATGATCCAATAAATAAGTGGATAATTGGGTTCTAGTGCCAGAGATCTCAGTTTAGGAGAAAACCTGGATGAGGAGGTGTTTTTCTGGCAAGGGTATGAGTGATAGTGAGACTTGAATTTAACCTTTATCGTGTTTGCGTGCCGTACAGATGGCATAACTCAAAGCATCATGAAACAAAAGTAACTCAGATGAGAGAGTCCCTAGTATGAACCCAGACCAGATCATGTGCAGAACTGTTCCAGCCTTTTATACATAGAGCTGGTTTGGAGAGGTATAGTTAAGCTTCTAGATGGTCTAATGAGATATTTGTTTAATCAGGCAAGTTATCTACAACCATATGAATGTAAGAATAACCATTTTTACAAAGACCCTAAGTTTACACTTTGTACTGGTTTAGATAAAGTTAATAATCCCTCTTTTGTATATAGTGACTGCTTGCTTATTTCTGTATCCTTTATATCTCTAGCCCTTGTTTAATCTCTCAGGTGGGATCTATGTATCAGTCTACTATGGCATTTTTTAATATGGTAGTCATACTGCCATCAGCCAATTGCTAAGAGGATATTGAGAGATAAATACTCTAGTTTCCTTGCTCCCTGTTTGGATATTTGAGATGTGTCCTTCATTGTCTCCTAGGGTTCTCCAGTAGTCCTGAATTCTAATGACTCATAGTAGTTAGGTTTGATAACATACTTTACTGATTTCCTTCTTGTCCTTGTCTCATTTTACCATTCTGTTACTGCTATTTTCTGGAATGACCTTACAAAGAAACTACTTGCACTTCACTCCTTACTTCAAAGTTTGCTTCCAGAACACCTCAAAATATGACCACCAAAAGTACATTTTTTTCTTTAAATGCTGTAATTATGACATATAATTATGATAGTATTAAACTTGCTAATGGAAATCTTGGAAAATTCAATCCAAGCTACATTTATTGAAAAAATTTGTAGGAGGATGGTATTTACAAAAAATTAAATTCCTAATTATACTACTTATATAAGAGAGGTTAAACCTTATTTCTTCCATCTGTCACATTGCAGGAATGTAGTAATTATGTATATATTTTAAAAAAATAATCATTAAAAAATGCAAGAGCAAACATCAACAACCCTGTTTGTTATACCTGGACCTACTTGCTTTTTGTACCAAAGGTCCAGGGCTTCCTGATTTCTCTTCTCTGATGATGCTAGGAAGTATATATCAAAATGTTTAGACAAGGGCACCTGGTGGCTCAGTGGGTTAAGCCTTTGCCTTCAGCTCAGGTCATGATCTCAGGGTCCTGGGATCGAGCCCCAAGTTGGGCTTTCTGTACGGTAGGGAGCCTGCTTCCCCCCTCTCTCTGCCTGCCTCTCTGTCTACTTGTGATCTCTCTCTCTCTCACTGTTAAATAAATAAATAAATAAATAATCCTTAAAAAGAAATGCCTAGACAAGTTGTTGACCATTAAGGTTTTATCACTAAGTTCTCTTAGCCTTTTAAGTAGGAGTTTAGAAAATGCAGGTACTGTATTCAAGTCCAGAACAAGTTCTAGAGTCTAGAAAATGATCTTTCCTTGGTGAAAATCATGACTTATCATTGCCTGGACAGTGATACTTTCTCAGGAGAGAATCATTAATGTAACTTCTGAGCAACTAGAAATAGAACAGATTGGAACTCTCACCTCAGAATAAGCATAGATTACAAAGTGACAAGGGGATTAATTATATTTTAAATGAAAAATCTTAGTCTATCAGAAGGCATTGAATAAATGCTGACACTTAGGTATGTCTGACTATAAAAAGCTCTATTTTAACTTGAAAGGTAGTATCTGCTTAATAGATGAAACAATTTTTCCTCTAAAATATAGAATGAAATGATAGAAGTGATAGAATTTAAATGTGCTGCAATTGTAAAAACCAGAATATTTTATATATCATTTATAGTAGGATTAGTCTATATAATCTTGAAGATAAATGAATTACAATTTTTCTACCCGAATATTTGGACAGTTTAAAGTATAATTACTGACAAATTTTTCTCCTAGATTTAAAAAAAAAATTAACTATAATTTATCTGATGAACATTTGTTGTATTTCTTAACCTCCTTAATGGCATTAAGGAATTTTAATTTATATGGCTAAGGTAATAGATGTACTTAAGCAAAGTTCTTTTAAAATAGGAGCTTTGCTCTAACTTTGTTAGTAATTAAGAGGTATTTTTTATATGTGAAGTAAAGTCTCATTATAATCATGAGTCAAAAGAAAATTTCACAAAAATACTAAATGCCTGTAATTATTGGTAATCAAATGGGATTCCAACACTATTCATATATTCTTATCAACCCTGCAGGAAAATTAAAGTCTATGACTATTGTTGAATGAATATTTGGATTTATGTGAGGTAAATTTTTTATTTGAAACTACATAGTGTATTATGTTGGTTACAAAAAAATACTCATTATAGGGCACCTGGGTGGCTCGGTCATTAAACGTTTGCCTTCCGCTCAGGTCATGATCCCGGTGTCCTGGGATCAAGTCCCACATCGGGCTCTCTGCTTGGCAGGGAGCCTGCTTCTCCCACTCCTACTCCCCCTGCTTGTGTTCCCTCTCTCTCTCTCTCTCTTTCTGTCAGTACCACCTTCCACCACCCCTAGGGAAAAAAAAATACTCATTATAAAATGAAGAACTTGTACCTCAGATAAAGAAGCCAGATAAATTCAGAGCTTTAAGACCAGGGCATTCAGTAAAGTTAAGTATGTGGGCATAAATGTATTTTAGTAATACTGAAAATTAGACAACAAGAGGTAGATATGGCTTGTCCAGGTAGATATCATACATACTAATCTTGGACCTAAAACTATATAGGAAGTCATTATAGATGGACCAGGTAATGAAAATGACATGAACCATGAAAAAATTTGGAGACTGATTCGCTGACTTCATGACAAAGAATAAAAAGTTATTTTTTCTTATTTCACTCAGCATAATACCCTCTAGTTCCATCCATGTCATCACAAATGGCAAGATTTCATTTCTTTTGATGGCTGCATAGTATTCCTGTGTGTGTGTGTGTGTGTGTGTGTGTGTGTGTGTGTGTATACCACATCTTCTTTATCCATTCATCTAAAAATTATCATATGCTCTCCCTAATATGAGGAAGTTGAGAGGCAAAGTGGGGGGTTGGAGGAATAGGGAAGAAAAAAAATGAAACAAGTTGGGATCAGGAGGTAGACAAACCGTAAGAGACTCTTAATCTCACAAAACAAACTGAGGGTTGCCAGGGGGAGGGGGGTAGGGAGAGGGTGGCTGGGTTATGGACATTGGGGAGGGTATGTGCTATGGTGAGTGTTGTGAAGTATGTAAACCTGGTGATTCACAGACCTGTACCCCAGGGGCTAATAATACATTATATGTTAATAAAAAATTAAAAAAAATTAAAATTCTTTTCTCTAGATGTTTCTATTTTCAAGAAAATACTAGTGACTAGAGGTCTCTTTTCTTTAGAAGAAAACCAATACTTTGAAATTGGAAGTGAACTAAGAAATAGAACCAAACTGACCATCAAATAGTATTTAAATAACCACATGGAATGAGAGATTAAGAGCAACTCTTGAACAAAGTAATTTGATAAAATACCATTAGAGAGCTACATTCCTAAAAACAAAGGAAACAGTGTAGAAAGAATTTTGAACTTTGTTGAGTTATTTTATTTTTTGCTTTAATGTCATATAGTTTTAGGTTTATTTTCTTGGATTATCAGATAAAGCAAATAGGTAATGACTTTTAGTTCAATAAAAATATTTTTTAGGATTAAAGGAAAGGTACAAATACAATACGGGATTAAAAATCTAAATGGTAATTATGTATTACTAAAATTTAACTGGAAATATCAATATAGGTGCATACCTTTCAAAGAAAAAAAGTCATCTTTTTTGACTTAGTCCACTAAAAGAGTTTGTCTTAATGTTCAGATTCTGATTGTTAATTGTATTTTTCTAATAAAATGAACCCGAGTTCCTTGGAGATGTTAGGGGCAGGAAGGTATAAATGAGGCTGGAAAATCATGTTGTGTCTGAAAGCAAGGAGGCTTTTAAATATTAATGGAATGTCAAAGGGTCACAGAAGGCAACCTTAATGGGGCTCTCTCAGGCCAAAATGTGAGAATTAGAACTTCAAAAGGGGAGAAATTGCTATGGCCCATTGAAACAAATTAAATCTAAAAAGCCATGAATCACTAAGTATTCTAAAATTAAGTCATTTAATTATCTTGTCCATTCATTTTATTGCATAAGTGAAGAAAATAGAAGCTGTAACTATTAACTTAGTTAAGTGTTATTTTCTAAATCATGGGAAATACCAGTTAAGACACACACATAGGACCTGGAGATAGACAATATCAAATGAAATGTAGAAAATTCACTGGATAAAATATTAATTATCCTAAGAATTATGTGGGCTCAAGAATATATTAAAAAAATGAGAGTGAATCTATTCAAAAGGAATTGTAGTTAGGTTTCTGAAGATCCTAGCAGTGATCCAAATGATTCATTTAGGCTTTGATTTTTGAAGTGAAATCTTAATAAATTGTTTTCAGTATTAAAACATCTAAGATAACTTTAAATTTATGGCATTTATAAATTTAGTATATTAAACTTATAAGAATTATTTTATATTCACAAAGGTTGTATTTGTTAAATCATACAATATAAATACATACATGCAATATAAATATAAATATATAATTACAAAGGTAATACTTGACAGGATCTATTTAAATCTACTTTGTATGCAGACTGTTAACTTTTAACATTGGCATGTATGTTCCATTCTCTCACCCTTAACTGCTTGCAGACCAATACCAACAAGGAATAGTCTGCCTCACCATCCATAAGCTCCTTTCTCAGTGTATTCGTACTCTCTAACCCCATCTGAAAGGAATCGTTGTGTCTCCTAAATCCCATTTCCCTGGCCTAATAAAGGAATTACCCTATTTCATGCATAAGTAAAAGGGTGAGGATAGGATAAAAAATGTTTATACTCCATTTTATACCAGAGCAGTTTCTCATTCTGTGTACTGTGCTCTTTGTGATGCTTACAGTGCAGGAAAAAGTCCAGGCCCCATGTAGAACAACATCAGGAGTTCCGGCCCTTTACCCACCTCCAAAATGACTTTCCAATTTAATTTTCTACTCCAGTATGTTAATGGGAATATATCTGTTTTTTAATTTTTTAAAGATTTTATTTATTTATTTGACATAGAGAGAGATCACAAGTAGCAGAGAGGCAGGCAGAGAGAGAAGGGGAAGCAGGCTCCCCCATGAGCAGAGAGCCCGATGCGGGCCTAGATCCCAGGACCTTGAGACCATGACTTTGAGACAGTGACCTGAGCTGAAGGCAGAGGCTTAACCCACTGAGGCACCCAGGCGCCCTGGAATGTATCTCTTTTTTGGATGGCCCAAGATTTTCTCCTTCAAGATAGCATGTCCTTTAAGGTACACATTTCTGAATACATTTGTGAAGTGCTAAACAATTTCAATTATGTATCTTCAGCTACTTTTAAAAGAGAGTGACCATGGCATTAATATATGCCCCTCAGGAAGGCCTCTTCCCTGCCTGTCTCCCTCAAGGGTTTCCGGGAACCACTGAGAAGGCATGTCTATTAGCATAATGAATATGTAGGTGTAAGTGTGTGATGAAAGCTGCTAGTCCATCACCCACAGTAATTCATGTCATACATTCTAAAAGTTGAACATTTAATTTGTACAGAGATTGTTAATGTTTTCCTACTCTGCCCGTAGGGGTTACTTTAGAGATCTTCAGTGTAACCTCCTTTATGGATAGGAGATATTTTCCTGGACAAATGCAATGCTTTCATTTAAATAAAGGTTATCAGTACTCCTCTCAGTGAGCCTTTTAAATGTTTTTGGAGTTGTGTCTCTTTCCTCCCCTACCTGAGTGATAGGAAGCTTTTTCTCTCTGATGACCATGGTGTCATTCTTAGAAAGCTAGGAATCTGAATGACCAATTTAAAGAATACTTATTGAGCGATGAGAAGATGTGCGTTGTCTACAGCCCTTAACTGCACTCGTGGGCATATGTCCAGGAAGTGATGCTTTTGTACCAGCTCCCAGTGTAAGGATGCTGGGGACAGTGCTATTGATGGTAACTAAACACTAGAAGGGCAAAAAAGATTGTAATGTTATATGGCAACAAGGATCACTCTACTACAGTTTGTGTAAATAGAGAAATGACTTTCAGGAACATAACATTGAATCAAAAACTCAAGTAATATGGAATGGCTACTATTAAATAACACCGGGCAAGGCTAGCTGATAAATTGTTTAGTTACTTAGCATTATGTTTGTAAAATTAAAAACAAAGACAACAAAATGATAAATTTTAAAATGTGGTTTCAGAGGGAAAAGAACACAGCGGCTTTGTTTTTTTAAAATGGGTGACAGGTGGACTTACATTTCATTTTTTTTTCCCACAAAATTTGTGCCTCTTGATCACCTTCCTCCAGTTTCTCGATCCCTGACTCGTCATCTCTTATAACCACAAATCTGATTTTTTTTCTATTAATTTTTGTTTCTTTTGTTTTTTTATATACCATATATAATACATGAGATCATGTAGTATTTCTTTGTCTGAATAATTTTACTTAGCATAATGCCACAAGTTCCATCCATGTTGTTGTAAATGATAGGATCTCCTTTTCTATGGCTGAATAATATCTCATTGTTTACATATATATAGCAGTTTCTTTCTCTGGTCATGTATCTATGGACATTTAGGTTGTTTCCATGTCTTGGTATTATGGATCATGCTGCTATGAACATGGGAGTACAGTTGTTTTTCACATAGTGTTTTCTTTTCCTTTGGATTTATTTCCAAAGGGGAATTACTGTATCATATGGTAATTCTATTTTTAATTTTTTCAGGAACCCTCATACTGTTTTCTATAATGACTATGGCAGTTTACAATCCCACCAAGAGTACATAAGGGTTCCCTTTTCTCCATAATGTCCTTGGGAATACTTTTCTCTCTCTTTCTCTCTCTCTCTCTTTTAATTTATTTTATTTTTTTTGTCAGAGAGAGAGCAAGCGAGCACAGGCAGAGTGGCAGGCAGAGGCAGAGGGAGAAGCAGGCTCCCTGATGAGCAAGGAGCCCAATGTGGGACTCGATCCCAGGACTCTGGGATCATGACCTGAGCCGAAGGCAGCCGCTTAACCAACTGAGCCACCCAGGCGTCCCACCTTTTTTTTTTAAATGATAACCATTCTAAGAGGTGTGATGCAATATCTCACTGTGGTTTTAACTAACATTTCCTTAGTTATTAGTGATATCTGGTGTGTTTTCATGTACCTGTTGGTCATGAGTGTACTTCTCTGGAAAAATTTCTTTTCAGGTTTTTGTCCCATTTTTAATTGGATTATCTTTATTATTATTATTATTATTTTTCACTATTGAGTTCTATGGGCTTTTTTCTTTTTATATAATGAATATTAACCACTATCAGCAATATGGTTTGCAAATTTGTGTGTGTGTGTGTGTATTGCCTTTTCATTTTTTTGATTCTTTTGCCAGGCAGAAGCTTTTCAGTCTGAAGTAGTCCTTCTTACTTTTTATTTTGTTGCTTGTGCTTTAGGTGTCATATCCCAAAAAATCATTGCCAAGATTAATATCAAGGAGCTTTTTCCTTATGTTTTCTTCCAGGAGTTTTTATGGTTTCTGGATTTACATTTAAGTTTTTAGCCCATTTAAAGTTAATTTTTGTGAGTAATCTGAGGGGTCTAGTTTCATTCTTTTACATGAGATTATCCACTATTCCCAGAAACATTTTTTTTAGTGTCTTTTCTCTATTGCATATTCTTTGCTGTCATGTCCAATATTATTTAATAGTACATGCATAGTTTTATTTCTGGGGTCTTGGCTCTGCTTATGTTTCTATTATTTTTAAGCATTTCCCATTTGTTGTGAATTTTTGTTTAGAATTTTTATGTATAATAAAAACAAGGTAAAAAAATAGAAAGAAAAATCTTGTTTGAAATAAGTATCTTAAAAAAAATAACCTTGAGGCTTGGCAAAATTTTGGAAGGGGCACCTGGGTGGCTCAGTTGGTTAAACAGCAGACTCTTGATTTTGCCTCAGGTCATGATCTATAGGTCAGGATACTGAGCCCTCCATCAGGTTCATTGTTCAGTGGGGAGGTCTGCCTGAGTACTCTTTCCCTCTTCTCCTTCTCTGTGCTCGCTCTCTCTCATGTATATCCTATCTCTAAAATAAATAAGTAAGTCTTTAAAAAATAATGCTCTCAGAGAAAAGAAACACAGTATAAAAGAATAATAAAAGAGAAGAATGTGGTTGAAATGACAGTCCTATGAGAGTTCTGGTTATTGGTGAGGGTGGGGTCAGATCACAGAAGAGAAACAGTCTATTTCACAATTTTTCTAGGCTTTTTTCAAGTTCATGCATTTTTTTTTTTTGTCTATTATGTCTATTATAAAATTTAATCTTTAGAAGCAATCCTCATTCAGTGGAGCCATGTAATTCTTTGAAGAGTATATTTGGTGGGTTGGATTAAATTTATAAACAAATAATTAAAAGGAATCACCAAAACATTACTAGTTTAGATAGAAGGCTAATTATATACCAGAAAGTGGCCAAATTATTATTTTTCAGACTATAATGAGCTTATAAGTTATTTAAGGATTTTTGTCAAAATTCAGATTCTAAATCAGTATTTGGGGTGACTTTCTCACTTTGGTTCAACCTAATGACTATGCTTCTTGTCCTTGCATTACACTTTGAGTAATAAGGAGTCAAAGTTTTCCCCAAATGCAATGTTTAAAAATTTTAATAACCTAAGTTATGGAACTTTCAGGGATACACAAGTTTAAATAAGAAGTAATTGCACCATAATGCTAAAAGTAGAAACATAGGCAATGGAGATAAATTTTGAACAACTACAGATATTAAACTTAAAATTACAGAGGAGTATATTCTATTTCCTGGTATAAAGATTATGTCTCCTTTTTGACTAAGGTTCTGCTTATAATGCCAGAAAATAGTGTTCTTATAGAAAAGAAATTGAAAGGCGATTCGCAAATAATGCTTGTATTTTAGTATTTCTTAATTTTCAGCATTTTTTCCTTTAAAAAAAAAAGATGTATTAAAAACAAAGAAAAAGGGGCGCCTGGGTGGCTCAGTGGTTAAAGCCTCTGCTTTCGGCTCAGGTCATGATTCCAGGGTCCTGGGATCGAGCCCCACATCGGGCTCTCTGCTTGGCAGGGAGCCTGCTTCCCTTCCTCTCTCTCTGCCTGCCTCTCTTCCTACTTGTGATCTCCGTCTGTCAAATAAATAAATAAAATCTTTAAAAAAACAAAAAACAAAAAAAAAAGCAAAGAAAAAATGGTGTGTCATTTTCAGAATCTAAGAACTTATGCTTTGGGTTTACTAATTTCCATTTAATGCACAGGATATTCAACTTGAAAAAAAAATCCTGTTCTGCATATTATTTCTTTTATTTTACGATCTGCTTTGAAGATATAAAAGATGATTCTTGTCCCATCTTATTTGATAAGATATAGATAATTCTGTTTAATCTAAGTTTTTTTAATCTTTTGTCCCTGGGTAAGGTAGACAAATTGAGTTTCACTTTTAGTTTATTTATTCTGTCAGAGATTCTGAGTCAGGAGTTTAAAGTCTCTGTCTGACAAGAAAAAGTCAACATCTGTTGAGTTGATTTATTATTTATGTATTAGATTTTATGGCACTTTTCCTCTGAAGAGCCAAAAGCATCCTACACATAATTCTTACACTTTTCAAATACCTTTCACAAGAAACACCTATAAACATCCCAACATGAAAACGACAGAAAAGGAATTGAAAGAGAAAAACAAGGAAGAAGAGGCCCCCAGGGCAAATGATCACAGCCTCAAATAGGAGGTGTGCCTAATAATTTAAGCATTCACGTTGCAAGGCCACTGGGGATACACTTGTCTCTGCCAAAGCTTTCCCCCTACACATCTGCTGTCATTGCATGCTACCTGGCTCCCAGATGCTTCTCTTCTCTGTGGCTGCCTTTTCTACACTGTGAGCATCCAGTATTTTGTTAATTAGGGCAATCTTGGAATTTAGTATAATGAGATCTCAGGTTCCCCAAATGGTGTTTGTTTTTTACTCCTGAAGATAGTGGGATTTCTGAGAAGGTGGATTTGTGGTGGGAAAGAAAGTAAAGGTTGTTAGGATCTGTTGTATACTACTTCCTGACTTATAAGTGACCATTTAAAGTGATTTAATTAAATAACAAAATAATTGATTTTAATTATTTTGAGTTAACAAGTTAAGGTTGAACAAACTTTTGGAAGGATTTTATGAAGACTCTAGAGATATGAAAGCATAGTTTGGGTGTTTTAGGTTTCACTTACAGTTAAAACCATTGCTCAAAAAAAAACATTGAAAATAAGTTCAGATTGTATGATCTCATAAACATCTACAATTTTATGTAATGCTTAAATACTTCGTGTTTTCCACATTTTTCATATGAAAGAAAAGACAATTAGAATGTTGCTGATGAAATGCCCTTTCTGTAATTTTCTTTTGTTTGAGAAGTATGTCCATTTGGTTCGATAGCTGAGACAAAGGGACATAACTTTTGTAAATCTTTCAGGATTTCAGGGTATGAAATATTATACATTTTAAAATGTATTAAATATTTTTTGGAAATGGAAACTTGCTGAGATAATAAGCATATAATTTTAAGTTTCATGAGATTTCATAATTATATATTGAACTCATTTTCTTGACTCATGTTAACTGTCTTCATTTTTCTAAAAGAAAATAGAACCATAAAACACATAAAGGTATTGAACAAAAAACAGGGAAATATGGCATGGCACCATATTTCTAAAACAAAAGTTACTAAAGTGACTCAAAATTTATTATTTTCTGAAATTTATCTAATGATCTGAGAGTTCCGAGAGCCTTAACCAATGCCCACCAGCCATTTAAATTGAAATTTGTTGCTGAACTCTGAGGCAAAGAACAGCAAAGAACTTGACTGACAAGAGAAAAGTGAGCATTTTCCCATGAAGATGATAAATAAAAAGTTCAGGGCACCTGGGTGACTCAGTGTTTAACACCTCTGCTTTCGGCTCAGGTCATGATCCCAGGCTCCTGGGATCGGGTCCCACATCAGGCTCTCTGCTTAGCAAAGAGCCTGCTTCCCTTCCTCTCTCTCTGCCTGCCTCTCTGCCTACTTGTGATCTCTGTCTGTCAAATAAATAAATAAATAAATAAATCTTTCAAAAAAGAAAAAGTTCAACTTTTTATTTTATTAATAAGAGTGAAAATAAAAATACCTCTACTTGACCTTCTAAGAGCATGAGAACAGAGGGACGGAGAGACAAGTGACTTCTGTGTATAGTTTTCTGTCTTTGCCTCTGATGCAAGCTGTTTCCACAAAGCCACCATATGAATTATTTGTCCCCAATATATTAGGCCTCAGTAGTCTTGTTTGTGTTGAATTGTATATCAAAGCAGTGACTGAAATGAGCAGGTACTGGAGATAAGCATGTTTCTGAAACAGAATATTCATTGTATTTTATGGTCTCTTTAAACACATGGTGGAGAAAGGAACTTGGGATAATACTTCCTGTTTTCATTTATCCTTGATGCAAAGTTTGAGTTTCAACACTTGCCTTCCTGAAGAAAGAGTATTTATTTGAAACCGTATCTTAAAACAGTTCATAAGATAGATCTTATTCTCAATGACCAAAAGGCTATTTATACTATGTTAGTTCTTTGCAATACATTCATTACCATGTAGACCCTGGCTTTTATGTAGTTTAAATCATTTAGTGTTTTTCTGTGTCTTCCTCTGTTAATAGGGTTATTAAGTTTCTCTTCTTGCATCTTGATAGTGTTAACAATACCCTCCTTGATTGCCTAGACTTCATTGGAGGAAACATTATCATCTGTATTATCTAAGGTTTCATGCTTAGACCTTAGAGAAGCTAACGTTTGAATTAGGCTCGCACATAGGCCTTAACTGACCAGAGAGGTATTAAATACATGGAAAATGGGGGAGTGGAGCTTGGCTCCAGTGAGGTAAGTAGTGGCACTGAGACCAAAAAACTTTTTTGGACTAGGTTGGGGCAGGAAGTGAAGCTTTAATACCTGAATGAAAACCTCATAGGCACTAGAGAATATTTGAGCATTTGTAACCATGGAGATGACATGGTGAAGGCCGTGCTTTAACATAATTTTTGCGAACCGTGTATGAAATGCGTCTAATGCATACCTGACACCAACCTGGCAAGGGCATGAAACAAAGTGATGACATTTAGGATGAAAAGAAAGGGGTACATGTGGCAGATAATTAAAAGGAAATTTCCATAAAAATTAAAGACTGGTGGAATGTCCAGGGATAAAGTTTTTCCTTTAGAATTGTCCTAATGCTTTTGCCTCAAGCAGTAGAAAAATGACCAGTAGTAGGGAAATTGAGACAGATGAAACAGAGGTTTTAAAAAATGTTGATTTGGGTTTTAGACATGCTGATTTTGAGAAAAGAATGTTTCCAGAAGAGAACAGATTTCCTGAGGAGATAAAGAGACTGGTATAGATTTGGGAATAAGTTTTTATATTTAAAACAAAAGCCTTCCAAAAAGAGAAACAGGTTTGAGTTTGGATAAAATAAGTAGTGATTTTTAATAAAACTCAGTAAGTAAGTAAATAAATAAAATTGAAGTGGTAGCATTACATCAATTGAAATTGATCTGGGTGAATATAATTTAGAGGCATTGGATTAATTGTTCTACATTTTTTCATGGTTACAAAAGTAATGTATGTCATTGTAGTACATTTTTAGAAATTTGTAAAAATACAAATTAGGGAGAAAATAAAACAGCTTAAAAATCACCATACACAGTAATGACTATTAACATTTCAACAAATCTGTCCACTTTTTATATGCAACTTCATGGTTGATTCTGTGTTTTTATGCTAAATTTAGTATCTGTTTTGGCTTTAAATAAACTTTTGCCATACCATTAAAATCTTTAAATATCATATATTGGTAGCTGTTGAGTGGCAAAGAGGCCACCTTTCGAATCAGACAGCTTTGCTTTAAATTCTAGAATCATCAACTTGTTGCATGATGTTACATAAATCATTTAACTTTTCTAAGCCTGAATAATTTTATCCAAAAATATGATAATTTCTTAAAGGCATTGGGAAGATTAAAGATATAGTGTATATTACACATTAAAGATTAAAGATATAATGTATATTAACCATTTATCACAGAGTCTTAATATTGTAAGCACAGCATCCATAAATTTTACAGGTCTATCTGGAGTTATGTATTTCTCTCTTGCCTTTTTTCCATATTTCTCCTTTAAGGACTTCCATATTTATTTTTTTTCCTCCATTTTTTTGTTTTCTTTTTTTCCTCCCCCTCCTCCACCTGCCCCATCCCTCTTCTCTTCTTAGTAGTAAACTACATTTTCAATTTGAGACTGGGAAAGAGGAAAATTAAACAAAACAAAAACTTGTGATGGTCTGCCTTCAGCATAATTGTAACATCACTTCCTTGTTCCCAACCTTTATTAGGAAACAGTTCACCAGTTAGGTCATTTATAAGTGCCTCTGCATCCAGTCTATTTATTGTCTTAGTGGCCTCTCTGGAGATAAGCACCATCTTCCTTGCCTGGAAATGAGAACCAGCTAATTTTGGGCATAGTTGGGTATACCCTACCTTTTAACTTGGCACCTGTCTTGCCCTGCTCAGAACTTTTTGGTCCAGCACATATCTGTCTACCTCTTAATTCTGACCCTTCCAGTAGGCTCCACTTTCTCTTAAAAATCACCCAGCCTAACTTCGCTTAAACTAGGACACCTAACGGCAACTGTTTGCTATAGTAAAGACCTATGTGAACAGTATACAAAGGGGAAAACAGAAGACTTGTCAAAAATACAGATTGTCCTAGAAGTAGCAAGACCAGAATGTCATTACCCCTACATGGTCCATTTCCCAAGGGGTTTCAGCAGGACACTGAATAAGCACCATATTTTTCTTTAGCTATTATTATATTTATTATCTTGAAAGAAAATAATCTTGGAGGAGTCATTCTTTTTGTTTTTAGAGGGTAGTGTAGGGGATGTGATTGTGTGTGTGACTTCAGGTCACAGGAAATTAGAAAGATTTTGACTTAAAACACAATTGTGACTGTCAGAATGATAGATGGAAAATACAGAATAGCATGCTGACTCAGGTCACTTGAGGGAGGGACAGGAGGACATTTCTTGGCATTTCTGCCAATAATGTATGGAATTGACTGGCCAAGCAGCTTTTACATCCATAATTATGGTAAGCTGTTGTGAAAATGTCGCAAGGTGACCCACAATCTGCCTTGCTGTGATCTCCATGCCCATTAAGATTTTCTAACAGTCAATCCCTCTTAACAAGCCCCAGAGTTATACTTCTTTAAGGTTGGTATAACAAGCTAGCTTTAAAATGCATGTTGTATTTCAGATGCATTCAATACCTTTTCTCCTATAGGAGTAAAGCTTAAAACAAATGTTTATGCCTCATACACAGCTTTGGTATTTATAATAACTCCCAGGTAATTCTCAGAGATACAAATATGTGCTTTGGGAAATAACGGAGCTTAAATGCAACAAGTAAAACTATTCCTACCCATGGTGCTTGTTTCTCTTCTTGATTCAAGCCATTTGTTATGTTTGACATGAAGTAGAAAGCAATTCTAAAATTTGAGTAATTTTAAAGTACACTTGTGACTTTTATTTATTTATTTATTTTTGAAAGATTTTATTTATTTATTTGACAGACAGAGATCACAAGTAGGCAGAGAGGCAGGCAGAGAGAGAGGGGAAGCAGGCCCCCTGCTGAGCAGAGAGCCCGATGCGGGGCTCGATCCCAGGACCCTGGGATCATGACCTGAGCCGAAGGCAGAGGCTTTAACCCACTGAACCACCCAGGCTCCCCATTTGTGACTTTTAAACTTTTATAAAACAACACTTCGAGGGGCACCTGGGTGACTCAGTGGGTTAAAGCCTCTGCCTTCGGCTCAGGTCATGATCCCAGGGTCCTGGGATCGAGCCCCACATCGGGCTCTCTGCTTTCAGGGAGCCTGTTTCCCCCTCTGTCTCTGCCTGCCTCTCTGCCTACTTGTAATCTCTCTCTGTCAAATAAATAAATAAAATCTTAAAAAAACAAACAAACAGCACTTTGATTTTAGGTTTAATGTTCAATCTTGTCATAAGTGATCATAACATGGGCTTAAGTTTCCATGCTTCTGGTTTTCTACTGATATAAGAGGTAGTGTTAACATTTTACATAACATGCAGGGTTGTATTAAGTTTGACATCAGATGCCAAAGATCTGTAGTGAGTGGACTTTGGTTAAGGTATAATGAGAGCCAGCCTTAATTGGGAGTCTACCAAATAACTACCTTCTAAACGCAGTGTCTACTTTTATAGGTGCTATTTAGGCATGGCAGGTAACTTATCCAGATGAGAGGGTTAATCATCTATTCCAGCATTAATATTTATTTTATTAAAATTTCAAACATATACAAAACCAGAAATAATAGTATAATGAACTCATAGGTGCGTATTGCCCCTAAGTTTAAGCAATTACCAACTCTTGGCCAGTCTTATTTCATCTCCCTCCTTTCACTCTCCCTCTCCCTGTTTTATTTTGAAGCAAATATTTAGATTACTTATATCTAAAAGTTAAAAAGCCTTAAAGAAATGACTAATAATACTTCATCATGCTTAAAAATGGTTAAGTTCTTAATATTATTAAATATAAGAAGCTCAAATTTTTCTTTTTTTTTTTTAAAGGTTTTATTTATTTATTTGACAGAGAAAGATCACAAGTAGGCAGAGGCAGGCAGAGAGAGAGGAAGGGAAGCAGGCTCCCCGCTGAGCAGAGAGACCAATGTGGGACTCTATCCCAGGACCCTGAGATCACGACCTGAGCCGAAGGCAGTGGCTTAACCCACTGAGCCACCCAGACGCCCCAAATTTTTGTCTTTTTTAAAATTTTCTTTGATTATGATTATAATGCACTGAAATTGGTCCATGCA
Source organism: Taxidea taxus jeffersonii (assembly GCA_003697995.1). Classification (NCBI taxonomy): domain Eukaryota; kingdom Metazoa; phylum Chordata; class Mammalia; order Carnivora; family Mustelidae; genus Taxidea; species Taxidea taxus. The sequence goes on along the minus strand of ML093360.1, from coordinate 57,740 downwards.
ATTGCTCTGTATTAACCTAAAGCTTCCTTCCTCCTCTTTATTTATTTATTTTTTGCAGTTCAATACTGAAATAACAGAACTGCTTGGTAGAATTTTTTTTACATTCTGTGTGCATCCTTCTTGTGTTATTTAAGATGTTATGCTGTCCCTGAATGTTCTATAAAATGCTCATTTAGAAACTTGACTAGGTAGGGGGTTTTAGATTTTTAAAACTTCCTTCATAGGTGACATTGATTACTTACATCATGAAGCACCCACTGTGTGATTTTTTCCTTTTTTGCAGCTGTTATTAATTTCATCAATGATTGCAAAATCATGATCTAATTCTTTTTTTTTTTTTAAAGATTTTATTTATTTATTTGTTAGAGAGAGCGAGCGAGCACAGGCAGACAGAGAGGCAGGCAGAGGCAGAGGAAGAAGCAGGCTCCCTGCCGAGCAAGGAGCCCGATGTGGGACTCGATCCCAGGATGCTGGGATCATGACCTGAGCCGAAGGCAGCCGCTTAAACCAACTGAGCCACCCAGGCATCCCTCATGATCTAATTCTAATCTTTTTCTTTATTGCAATGCATTTATGAAGAGAAAATCTCCCTCATTAATTTTTTGTTACTTTGAGTTATAGTCCATAAAAAATAAATTAATGCTCGATATTTTTCCTTCATGTGGTTTTATATATGGCATCTTCCATAAATTATCAGTGATGTTTTTCAAAATTAATACATTCTTAAGGATTTAAAAATATTGTTGAGTTAGTCTTCCATTTTAAAAAAAGATAGCCATGTTAATATAATTTTAACAATATCAGTTTTAGATTAATGGTAGCATACTATACAAATTTTTTCTACATTGTTAACTCAGAAACACATACCAGCGATTACTCCAAGGCAATATGTACTAGTTCATAATTATTACTTTATTTTTAATTTTTATTTTTTAAAGATTTTATTTATTTATTTGACAGACAGAGATCACAAGTAGACAGAGAGGGAGGCAGAAAGCGAGCTCGATGTGGGGCTGGATCCCAGGACCCTGGGATCATGACCTGAGCCGAAGGCAGAGGCTTTAACCCACTGAGCCACCCAGGTGCCCCAATAATTATTACTTTAATAAATATGTGTATTTCATCGTATAGATATAAAATAACTTATTCAAGTTTCTATTAGGGGTTATTTCTAGTCTTTTGTTATTATAAATTGTAGCGGTCTAGTTCACAGATGGTTGCATATGTCTTTCTAATTTTTTCCGTGATACTTTTAGGGTAGTTTTCTAGAAGACATTGCTGTATCAAAGGTATGAGCATTTATGATTTTGCTAAATATTGCCAAATTCCCTTCTATAATAGTTGCACCATTTTGCATTCCCTCCAGCAATGCATGAGTGCCCCTTTGACTTCAGTATCATCAAGAAAAATCTGTCTACCTTGGATTTTTGCCAACTTCAGCACTAATTTACTCATTAGTCCAAATGAAAAGCCAATGCTTATTTTTTTTTACTAATCTATGTTTTTCTCTGATTTTCTCTAATTTATATTGTTTGTAATATAAAAGTAATTTCACTTAATGCTGCGAAAAGCATGTGATTCTCCATTTATTAATTCTACTACCTCTTTATGCTGCTTCAAGTGACTTCTCCATTTATTCCAAGACATTATTACAATTTCTGCTCAAGTAAACATGTGATTCTACTGACTTCTTTTTATGTATTTGAAAACTGTACATGAATACTCTAATTAAATTATTCCAAAGACCATTTCTAGCATATCTCTAATCAGTTTAGGCTATTTCTGTGGTGTGTAACTGATACAGTTAAATCCTGCCTGTTGGGTTCCTGTGTAGATGATCTGTTCTGATCAGTGTAACAGAGTTTTGACTAAATTGCTTTTTGGAGTATTGCCTTTTTTTTTTTTTTTTTTTTTTGCTAAGTTTACAGCCCTGCTTTAGACAAAGAAAGCTTAGATGACTTTATAAAAAATGCACAGAACACTTTAAAATAAATAAAGGCAAGGCTAAAACAGTGTTGAATTTTTCAACTCTTTGTTGGGTCACTAATACAATTTCTGAACATGGCATACACTTTCATTTATTGCCTTGAATTTTAATTTTTTGCCTACAGCTAGTTATTTTTTCTTAAAGTGAATCATTGATTTGCTTTCCCTCAAGCTGAATCTCAGACTCAGACTACCTACAGAGATATGCTTGTTGTGACTAGAGAATCAGTTAGGGAAAGAAGCCTTTTTGGAACTGCCTATGCAACAATGACTTCTCTTCTCTCTTTTCAATCAGAGAAATACCCCAGACTCCCTTCACTGGAAAGCAAACAAAAGCTATAGTTCATGAAAATGTTGATGAAATGGTGTGTAGAAACAAAACATAGTGGTCGCCACTTAGCTTTTAGATTTAAGTGCATTTGTTTTTAGTAGAAATAAAAATAAGTGCAGCTGTCCAAAACATCTCACTTTCTGCCTGAGATTTCATGAGAAGATTTTCCCAAGGAATATGCTTTTATTTTATCAAGGGATAAGTGAGTGACTCCAATTTTTACTTACTCACTATGAAACTGAGTGTCACATACCAATTCTGGTAAGTTCAGTTCAGCAAATGGTGTTTCCACAACATGAAAGGAACAATATGAAGTATTAGGAAGAATACAGAGATAAATGAGAAATGATCTCTTACTTCAAGGACATCCCCTCCCCCAAGTTAACTCAGTATCTCCTTTTGATCTTTCAAAGTCCTTTTAGGTCCTATCCTTTTGCAGTTTGGATAGACTCATTCTGGGGATTGTGTTAGAGTCGCTAAGTGCTTCTTTATTTGTATATCTCTTAAGTGGGGCTACAATATTTTTAACTACCAGAAACACATTTCTTTTGGATTCTGTGTCCAGACTATTCTCTAACAGAATATGAAGAGGAGATCATAGGTTGATAAATCAATACTGGGCTCAAAAAGTCAGGCTAAATATTTTTACACACACACACACACACACACACACACACACACACACACACTTGTGCATGAGTGCATGCAAAGTCAGGACACTTTCTTGAGTTAGTGCCAGATGCTGGAATGTGGTTGAGCCAATGAGGCAGGCCCTCAGGAAGGAGAGGATTTGGATGCAACTTTGGACATGTCCTCCTCTAAAGAAAGCAAAGAACACCAGGAATTTTTATAGTCTTCAGGAAATACTGTAAAAGGAATCTCCTAATCCAACTATCTTGAAAAATGAAAGCAAAAAACGATGTAATAGTTAAAACTTTTTTTATGTCTGTAGTGGTAAGCCAGTTTCTTGGCCTGCCATAAGGCTTTTCTGTGGGAAATGTGCTGAGAAAGGAAAAAATACAATGTGGATCAAAACCGTGGCAGAAAAGGGGAAGTAAAATAAAAATCTCCTTTTCCTGGCTCCTGGGAATTATGGGGACAACAGGGAGCAAAGGGAGAGGAGACATGTGGTTGAGATGTGGGAGTCTTGCTGTCATCCCTATGAAATGAAATCCTGGAACAGAAGGGGCTGCAGTTGTGAGAGGGAGACGCTGAAGCTGGGGATGTTGTGGCTCTCTTCCTATTTGGGACGCCAGCACAGACAAGTGGTAATATGTTGTGGTGTGGAACAGACCCAGGGCAGTTCTTCAGAGAACAGAGTTAATCAGGTACAAAGGACCTATTCAGCCATCAGGAGGTAATCTTAGCTCTCTTTGGTTATGATGTACCAGAGTTGCCTCCTTGTCCTGTATCAGGTAGGATACTGAAAGTAATTGGGAGTCTGTGGGCATGCCACGGGTTAGACCCAAGAAGCCCCCACAGCACAGACGTGTGTTAGACTAAGTCTAGGGGCCTGTGGTGATCAACAGGGAAGAGAATCAGAATATGTCTGCAGTGCCAGCGAGAGTACCACAGTAGGGCTCGGTCCAACGCAAGGTCTTCCTAAGGCCTTACTGAGTGGACAGGGACAGAAACCACAAGTTATTTCAAGCAGAAGATGAGCAGCAGGAACCAATAGGATGCCTAAAGATGGGAACTCCTGTAACAATGCTTCAGAAATGCCAACCAACACAGACACAAGAATCAGCACAAGGCAAGTGTATTTCCTTTCTGCTAATGCTGTGAATCAGACCTCGATGCCTTCTGTAACAATGAAAGATGCCTTCTTGGAGTGGGGGAAATGTAGAGTGGAGCGTTACTTAGATAGACAAGAGGAAGAGAATGAAGAGAAACTGTTATAAACATTTTACCAGGTTGGGCAAATTCAACATTTATGGAGATCTACTACTTAGAAAGTAAAATCAGTAATAGACAAAAGAAGATAAATTTTATGCACACATTTAAGTGCAGTATAAATAAACTTGAACCCCAGCAGAATTACATTATAGTTCTTTGTCATTGATTCTGTATATACCAATGGGGTGTAAGTGACTTAAGGGCAGAAAGCTACCTTATTTTTCTTTGGTATCTACTGTGAATAACACAATTTTGGTCATAAAGAAAATGCTAAAATAGTGTTTATTAGATTGAGATGAATTTACTGCTACCAAGAGCATTTGCTTTGAAATCACAGTTCCCTTGTACTTGGGCTGAACAACCCTAGGCGAGAATTGTAGTATTTTTCCAGAGGTTCCTAATCTTGAAGAATTGGTTCAAAGGCAGTCGAACCAGAGGTATTAGCATGAGCAAAGACATTGAGATAAGAAACAAGTGTGCTTGCAAAATGGTGAGTTCTCTAATTTGGCCGATTAGGAATTATCATTATCAGGATTAAATTCCAATAATAATATTAGCAGTTATAGTTTACTAAGCACTTTTTCTATTAGCATTTTATACCCTTCATTTCAATTAACAATCCTGTGGCAGTGGGTATTACTGCTGTATTAATCAGGTTCCAATTAAGAGACAGAAATCACATGGTAACTCAAACATGGAAAGTTATTGTAATATGGGATTGCCTAGTTAGGGGGAAAGAAAACGAAAGAATTTTAGAATAGTGAATACCAGCAGAAGCTTCTGCTTCTAGCCAGGGCTGACATCTCGTACCCAAACAGGAGACAAATCTGGATGCTTTCCTCCCATGGGACTGAGATACAGACCTTTTTGGAAAGGCTGCAGCCATGGCTTACTGGATGGTAGAGTTGGTTGAGGTTTTGCAAAAAAAAAAAAAGTCCCACTATGAATACTCCTCCGGGGTGATAGGGAAGCTACCCGTGGAAAAGTTCTGAGCCTCAGAATGCCCTGCAAAGCCAAGGGGGAGAGCTAGTCAAAGGGGTGTGCAGAGTTGGCAGTGGCCAAGGAAGCTCCTCTTTGAGAAGTGCTGCCCCCTGCTGGCCCAGAGGTGCTATTGGCTATTGGCTGCCTCGTGCTGTAGGGTATGGGTATCGCCAGTCTTACGTGGTTCAGGAAAAAGAAACTCCCATCTCTGGTGTCCCTCTAGCGCCCTCTACTGATAAAGCTTGACATCATGTCCTCTGGAAAAGGAGGAACCAGTGTCCAGTAGCAGACAATGAAATGCAAATTTGCGGTTGGAAACCCATCTTGTTTACTTTTTACAGGTTAGGAATTTGAGTGTCAGATTTTTGTGACTCTGAGTCATACACATGATCAGAAATGCCTGGAATTTAAACACTTGCGTATTTGGCTTTCATTATATACTGCTGTTCTAGAAGATTCATCTGACAAGCGTGTAGAATACATTGTAGTAGGAGTGAGGCTGGGGCAGGAATATCTAGTAAGTTGTTACGGTGAGCCATGTAGGAGAAAATGAGGACTTGTGAAATATGTAACTTTCGTTTAACTTCTGGATTTTCTAAGTGAAGCTGGTTAAAACAAGAATTCCGTTGTTTGAGTGTCATATGGTAAAAGCAATTGACAGGAAAATGCTTATAGACCCATTTAAAGGCTATAATTTAAATGTATACAAAGAAACAACTTACTATACGTAGATTGTTCTCAATCTAAATTTTGCATTTCGCATGTATCTCTGTGAGAGGAACGGATCTTACTGGTTTTCAAAGCCTCAAAAGACTGTGTGGTATAGATAATACCATCTAATGGGGTGAAGGTCCCTTAGCACTCCCTTCAGGAATTTTTAGACCCTTCTTACCCTTCCTAAAGGCTTTGGCATCTCCAGCTATATGCGCAATTGCTTACTCTCAGTAACCATGGGCATCCTCAGCAGTACTGAGTGCCCAATGGTCATTTTCCCAGGCTGACATCCTCGGGTGTGCCCATCCCTCGTGAGCCCACGTTTCAGATCTGTCTGAGATACATCCAAACAACTATCTATTACCTTTTCTCCATAAATTATATGGACTTTTAAGGGAAGTCTGTTAGAATCCCAGTTGTCACTTGGAAAATGCAAGGATTTATAGAATCTGTGTTATACTGGGTTTACTATTGTGCTCTGTCCCTTTTATTAAACTCATTCTTAGAACTTAGCCACAGGACTGCTTTTCCTGTTTTTTCCTTGCCAAGCCGCCCCCCCCCCACCCCCCCCCCCGCCACACTTCGGACTAACAGGCAGTGTTGTATAGTGGTTAGGATTATGTTTTTGTTCTGAGAATGCACCACGCAGACCTGCAGGTACAGAGAGCATAAGGAGGATAACTGACCACAGGACCCACATGCTGTGCTCGGAAACCCATAGCTGCCTTTGCACCGAGGCACTCTTCATACTGGCTGTTCATGCTTAGTGTCTGAGCACAGCAGGGAGATGAAGGGAGGCTCAGTCTTGGGAGACAGGGCACTCCTCTGATGCTGTCTTTGACCTACTGACTCTGACAGCCTTGGCAAACCTTCCGTAGTCTGCCCTGCATCTAAATCACTTCTGCCCCATCCGTTTTTTTTTTCTCTCTTTCACTTCTCTAGAGATTTGCGTAGTGGTCTGACAGCTCTCCCACCCTTTCTAGCTTTTTCTCCATTTCTCCACAGGTATTTCCCCAAGTAAAATCTTTGCATTTTTAATTCTATTTTGGTATTTGCTTCTTGGAACTTTTGAATGAAGTTATCTGTGGATTCAATACAGTTGGTTCAACCCGGGGCTTGGCCATTTACTGTCTGTCAGTTAACCTCTGTGTTCTGCAGCTTAGGCATACATAATATGGGAGTAATTAATTATGTGCTTCATGGGGTTGTAAGAAACAATAACATTCATATGTATAATAGAAAATTATAAAAAATAAGTGGTAGCTGTTACGTTCTTATATTCCTGACACAGTTTACTGTATAGAAATCTAGGTGAGAAAATTTTACATAAGCTGTCAGAAATTTTTCAACTCCTCTTGTTAAGTACCTCTTGGATTTATGCAAAAAATGCAAAAAATTATTAATGCAAAAAAGGGAAGCCACCATATCTAAGAATGTTGAAGAATAAAAGCAGAAAATGAGAGGAATATTCATGCTGTCCATATATTGTTAGCACAGCAAACCTAGCAAAAAATTCCACATGCACAGCTTAAAAGGCTCCATTTTGCTATATTTAGACACCTTAGGTGAATAACAAGAGACAATAAATTACAAGAATCAGTAGGACATCACTGAAGGCTAGGGATACCCTGCATGTAAATGAGATGTGTGAAAGATAAGAGGAAACAATAAGCAGATATTAAGTGAACAATAACTAACTTCTTGTACATAATCTCATTTTAAATGATACTTACCAAATGCATGTGCAAAAATTTATTTGATTTTTTTTCCTCTGGAATCTTAATATAGACATAGTATCTAGGGACAACTACCCTGGAATGGTATCATATGATCCAACCATACATTATACTTTTTATTGTTATTATTATTTTTTTAAAATGTTATTTATTTATTTGACAGAGATCACAAGTAGGCAGAGAGGCAGGCAGAGGGGGCAGGGAGGAAGCAGGCTCCCTGCTAAGCAGAGAGCCCGATGTGGGTCTCGATCTAGGACCCTGGGATCATGACTTGAGCTGAAATCAAAAGTCAGACCCCTAACCAACTGAGCTACCCAGACACCCCAGAGAATTTTCAAATAAGTGATCTTAATTCTTACAACCACATGAGAGGTGATAGAATAAATACTAACAGTTTTATTTTCTATCAGGATAAACAGATGAATGAGCCTATAATGACCTTGTAGAGGATGCTTTGCTGATTCCTCATTTTATAGTTAAGTGGGATTCTAAGATCTGATGAGGAATTGGTTAAGTTCAGTATTATCATTCAGAATTACTAGATCCATTTCTATCTCTTGAATACCACATTAATTGGGTCTTACATGGAACCTCTGAGACTTTTTAAGATGTGATGAAACAGAAATCACCCTGGACTTTGTCCAACAAATTGAACTGAGCAAGAAAGGAGTGTTCTGGTATATTTGTCCAAACACACTTGATACAGTGACAAAAATGGTTTCCAAACAATTACTGAGATCTTATTCAACTAACATCCCTAAAATCTATATCTATTTGGCCGGTCACATGGTTCCCATCAGGATTCTGTCCAAGAACAAGCCATAAGTGAGCCATATGGATTTTGGCCTCCCCTGGTGAGCAAGAAGGTGTTCAACTGCACAGCTTAGAGTTTCTACAGAGGAAGGCTGCCACATATGTAACAGATGCAGACTCCTGCTGGATCCTTCCATACATCCGCCTTGAAAATGAGTTGCAACAGGGTTTTTATTTACAAAAGATAGAGGGCTTCCCTGGTCTTTGACTCTAAAGCAAAATTTCTCTAAGACTTTTCAGATGATCTCCTACTCCTATTTTAATCTTCCCATTCTCCCATTTGCGTCGACATAAAGACATTGAATATGGTGAAGATTGAGTACCTGAGAAAGGAACAAATGTCACATAATTACAGGTCACTGGTCTACTTTTTAATTTAATTTTAGTTAAAAAGTTTGGTTTTCCTTGAAACTTCAAGATCCCTATGTTTTACTTTAGCCATTTACAGAAAGAAGTAAAGATGTTGTGATTTTTTAGCAGAATGGTGTTTTCTTGAACTTGCCATACAGTTGATGAGGGCTATCAGATAACTATTGTTTCATTATTTTTCCTTCTGAAAGCTACTGATTCAGTAGTTGATAAAAGTGCTCTAGATGATTAACTCAGCCCGCTTCTTGGCTCTGTGTCTATTAGCAGAAGAAACCCTAGTATGTATAAGAAACACTTCAGTTTTTTTGTTAAAAATGCAACTTCCTGGGTCCCAATTTCAGAAGTTCTGATCTAGTGTATCCTGGCAGCACCCAAGAATCTGCATCTAGTGAAGATCCTAGGTGGTTGATGCTAGAAGACGGGCACACACTTTGAGAAAAACTGGTCTGATAGGTGTGTGTGGTTTTTTTTTTAAAGATTTTATTTATTTATTTGACAGAGATCACAAGTAGGCAGAGAAGCAGGCAGAGAGAGAGAGAGGAGGAAGCAGGCTCCCTGCTGAGCAGAGAGCCCGATGCGGGGCTTGATCCCAGGACCCTGAGATCATGACCTGAGCCGAAGGTAGAGGCTTTAACCCACTGAGGCACCCAGGTGCCCCAGATAGGTGTGTTTTTATGACAATTTAGCAGTTGAACCATCTCTCCCAAGGGACTGCTTTGGTTATACATTTATAGTCAGTTGAAGGTTTGATAAAAACAGCTAAAGAGTTCTGAATAGTTCTTAATTGTAAAAAAGTCAATTAGCCTTTCAAAGGATAGAGATAATAAATTATGGACTATAACTTATTTTAATAGCCACAGATCAAATGGACAGCACCATGAGGTATAAGCAATATAACTTAATTAACATACTTGAGAACCTATTGAATCCATCAGGTTTTTCCCATCCTGTTCCTTCTTCCTTAATCTCCATTTCCTCTTTTTACATATATATGAGTATGTGTGTATATATGTGTGTGTGAGTGAGTGTGTGTTTGTATGTACTGTTTTGAATAGATTATCTATGTCCTTTCCTCATCTTTTCTCTCATTTTATGTTGAACCTCCCCAAACTTTTCTTTCACTTCCATAAAGTTGTTATTTTTATATCCCACTCAAATCTACTCCTTTTTGTCTTCTCTCTTTACAATAAGGTATCTTTCCATCCTATATCCACCCTGTCTCCTGAAAAAAAAAAATCTCCTCCTGGTAACACTCCAAATGAGTAATACTTTTCAAAATAATATTTGGGAGGGGGGGTGTTGAGTTTGATAAGTTTTTTTTTTTTTTAAAGATTTTATTTTATTTATTTATTTGACAGAGATTACAAGTAGGCAGAGAAGCAGGCAGAAAGAGAGGAGGAAGCAGGCTCCCCGCTGAGCAGAGAGCCCAATGCGGGGCTCCATCCCAGGACCCTGGGATCATGACCTGAGCCGAAGGCAGGGGCTTAACCCACTGAGCCACCCAGGCGCCCCAGTTCTTTTTTTTTTTTTAAGATTTTTAAAATTTACTTGACAGAAATCACAAGTAGGCAGAGAGAGAGGGGGGAAAACAGGCTCCCCACCGACTTGGGGCCTGATCCCAGGACCCCTGGATCATGACCTGAGCTGAAGGCAGAGTCTTTAACCCGCTGAGCCACCTAGGCGCCCCGAGTTTGATAAGTTCTTTACAGATTTTGGATACTAGCCCTTTATTTTTTAATTTTTTTAAAGATTTTATTTATTTATTTGACAGACAGAGATCACAAGTAGTCAGAGCAGCAGGCAGTGAGAGAGGGAGGGAAGCAGGCTCCCTGCTAAGCAGAGAGCCCAATGAAGAGCTCAGTCCCAGGACCCTGAGACCATGACCTGAGCTGAAGGCAGAGGCTTAATCCACTGAGACACCCAGACACCCTTGGACAGTAGCCCTTTATCTGATCAGACATTTGCAAATATCTTCTCCCTTTCTGTTGCTTGCCTTTGAGTTTTGGGAACTGTTTCCTTTGCCATGCAGAAGCTTTTTGTCTTGATGAAGTCCCAATGATTCATTTTTGCCTTTGTTTCCCTTGCCTTTGGAGATGTGTCTAGCAAGAAGGTGTTGTGGCTAAGGTCAAAGAAGTTGCTGCCTGTGTTCTTCTCTAGGATTTTGATGGATTCCTGTCTCACATTTAGGTCTTTCATCCATTTTGAGTCTATTTTTGTGTGTGGTGTAAGAAAATAGCCTAGTTTCATTTTTCTACACATCACTGTCCACTTTCCCCAGCACCATTTCTTTGAAGAGGCTGTCCTTTTTCCATTGGATATTTTTTCCTGCTTTGTCAAAGGTTAGTTGACTATAACTTGAGAGTCCATTTCTGGGTTCTCTATTCTATTCCTTTGATCCATGTGTCTGCTTTTGTGCCATCACCACACTGTCTTGATGATTACAGCTTTGTAAAAGAGCTTGAAGCCTGGAATTGTGATGCCACCAACTTTGGCTTTCTTTCTCAACATTCCTCTGGCTATATGGGGTCTTTTCTGGTTCCATACAAATTCCAGGATTATTTGTCCTAGCTCTGTGAAAAATGTTGATGATATTTTCATAGGTATTACATTGAATATGTAGATTGTTCTGGGTAGCATAGACATTTTAACAATATTTATTCTTCCAATCCATGAGCATAGACTATTTTTCTGTTTTTCTCAATTTCTTTCATGAGTATTTTGTAGTTTTTGGAGTACAGATCATTTACCTCTGGTTAGATCTACACTTATACCTAAAGGAGCTGAAGAAAGAACAGCAACTAAAGCCCAAACCAAGCAGGAGAAGAGAAATAATAAAGATTAGAGCAGAAACCAATGAAATAGAAACCAAAATAACAGTAGAACAGATCAATGAAACTAGAAGCTTGTTCTTTGAAAGAAGTAATAAGATTGATAACCCCCCTAGTCAGGCTTATCAGAAAGAAAAGAGCAAAGACCCAAATTAATAAAATCATGAATTAAATAGTAGAGATCATGATCAATACCAAAGAAATATAAACAATTTTAAGAACATATTGTGAGAAACCATATGTCAACAAATTGAGGGGATTTGAAAGAAATGGATGCATTCCTGGAAACTTATAAACTACAAAAACTGAAATAGGAAGAAATAGAAAACCTGAACAGACTCCTAATCATCAAGGAAATTTAATCAGTAATCAAAATTCTCCCAACACACAAGAGTCCAGGGCCAGATGCATTCCCAGGCAAATTCTACTAAACATTTAAAGAACTATTACCTATTTTTCTGAAGCTGTTTCAAAAAATAGAAATGGAAAGAAAACCTCTAAACCTTTTTGTGGGGCCAGCATTCACTTGATCCTAAAACCAGACAAAGACCCTATCAAAAAGGAGAATTACAGACCAATATCCTTGATGAATGTAGATGCCAAGATTCTCACCAAGATACTAGCCAATAGGATCCAACACTACATTAATAGATTTATTCACCATGATCAAGTGGGATTTATTCCTGGGCTGCAAAGGTGGTTCAACATCTGTAAATCAATTAATGTGAATGTGATACATCACATTAATAAATGAAAAGAACTATATGATTTTCTTAATAGATGCAGAAAGAACATTTGACAAAATACAGCGTACTTTCTTGATTAAAGTTCTCCACAGTGTAGGGATAGAGGGAACATACTTCAATAACATAAAAGTCATCTATGAAAAGCCCACAGCAAATATCATTCTCAATGGGGAAAAACTTATAGCTTTTCCCTTAAGGTCAGGAACACGCAAGGGAAGCCCACTCTTACCACTGTTGTTCAACATGGTACTAGAAGTCTTAGCCTCAACAATAAGAAAACAAAAGAAATAAAACACATTCAAATTGGCAGAGAAGTCAAACTCTCACTCTTCACAGATGACATGATACTTTATGTGGAAAACCCAAAAAAACTTCTAGAAACTCATACAGAAATTCAGCAATATGGCAGGGTATAAAATCAATGCACCAAAATAATTTGCATTCCTATACACTAATAGTGAGACAGAAGAAAGATAAACTAAGGAATCAATCTCACTTGCAGCTGCAACAAAATCCATATGAATTCTGTGTTCTTTTGACATAATAGTTTGTTTTCTAGAGAAATAGGACATCTCCATCATCTCTTACATATTACCTGATCCAGCTGAAATCAGTTGTCCAGGAAGCCTTTGTTCCTTTCAGAATGGAAATTATAAGTATAAAATTACATAATTAGGAGGTTTCTTAGTATCTTAACCTCTTGATTAGAAGTCAAAAGAATAACTGAGAAAAAGGAATGACATGATCAAAGGACAATAATTTGTATAAATACTTTAGGAAAAAAGATAACCTGAGACTTCAGTAATTTTTAAAAAATATTTGTAGGTTAAATTTAACATTTTATTCAACTTTACCTGTTTTCTTATATTTTGATTTGACATCTGTCCTCATTTTACAGGCACCTATACATTTATTGTTTATCTGTTCCTTCTCCTGGGTGTTAACTTCATTAAGTATGAACAATAAAATTCCAGATTAAGGAGACTGGACAATCTCATCTTGGTTTGTTTTTTTTTTTCTTAGCTGGTTTATCAGTATGCTAAGCAATGTGAGAATATATATTTAGGCTGAAGATCTGGCTCATTAATCATCTACTACCATATTCTTCCAAGTAGTAAAGCTCTTGTTAGTGAAACTGATGGATAGTGAAAAACAACCTAATGAGTCCTTCAATTTTTGCATTAGTGTGTTAGAAAGCAAAAAGGCATATGGAAAACTAGGTATTTCAGAGCTATAAGACCTGAGAGAAATTCCTATTTCATATCTTAGGTGAAGAACTAGAAATCCAAAGAGATAAAATTATTTCCTCAGTGCCACATAGTTATTATTAAAAAAATTGTTTAAAAACTGTCTTTGAATGAAATGCATTTCCTGCCTTTTATATCAAAGTTGAATTTACTTGAAGAAAACTAAGTGAATATTCAGGTTTATTTTTAAATATGCTGAAGTGAAAGTAAAACAGCATCTAACCACTTCTTTCAAATAAGTAATTAGAGCCACAGGTTAAAAAAAATGTTAAATTATTTACACAGTATTCTCATCATGGAATTTCTTTTTAAGGAATGCTTAGGAAAGGGCAGTTTGAGAAAATGTTTATGTCATAATAGAAAATGAATCCATGTTCAAATAAGAGCTTATAAGTAATTTTTTGACTGGATTATTTGTTTTTTTGGGTGTTGAGTTTGAGAAGTTCCTTATAAATTTTGAATACCAATCCTTTATCTAAAATGTCATTTACAAATATCTTCTCCCATTCCATGGGTTGCCTCTTAGTTTTATTCATTATTTCCTTTGATGTGCAAGAGCTTTTTATTTTGAAGTCCTAAATAATCTAGTCAAGAAATGGGCAGAAGACATGAATAGACACTTCTCCAAAGAAGACATACAAATGGCTAACAGACACATGAAAAAATGTTCAATATCACTAGCCATCAGGCAAATATAAATCAAAACCACAATGAGATACTACCTTATACCAGGTAGAATGGCAAAAATTAACAAGACAGGAAACAACAAGTGTTGGTGAGGATGTGGAGAAAGGGGAACCCTCCTACACTGTTGGTGGGAATGCAAGCTAGTACAGCCACTCAGGAAAACAGTGTGGAGGTTCCTCAAAAAGTTAAAAATAGAGCTACTCTATGACCCAGTGATTGCACTACTAGGATTTACCCCAAAGATATGTAGTGATTTGAAAGGACGCCTGTAACCCAATGTTCATAGCAATTTTCTAATAGGAATTTTATGATTTCAGGTCTCATATTTAGGTCTGTAATCCATTTTGAGTTTCTTTTTCTGTGGTGTCCAGTGAAAGTGATCCAGTTTCATTCTTTTGCATGTAGATGTCTAGTTTTCCAACACCATTTGTTGAAAAGACTATTTTTCCCCTTGCATATTCTTGTCTCCTTTGTCATAAATTAATTGGCCATAAAATGTGGTCTATTCAGTTCTATTACCTGTTCTCTGTTCTATTAATCTGTGTATTTATTTTTTGTGCCAGTACCTTACTGTTTTGATGAATACAGCTTTGTAGTATATTTTGTAATCTGGGATTGTGATACCTCCAGCTTTGTTCTTTTTCAAGATTGCTCTGGCTATTTTGTGGTCCCATAGATATTTTAGGATTATTTGTTCTAGTGCTGTGAAAACACTGTTGGTATTTTGAAAGGGATTGCATTGAGTAGTGTGGGCATTTTAATAATATTGGTTCTTCCAATTCCGTGAGTATGGAATATCTTTCCATTTATTTGTGTCATCTTAAACTTTCATCAGTGTTTTATAGTTTTCAAAGCACAGATCTCTCACCTCCTTGGTTAACTTCATTCCTAGATATTTTATTCTTTTTTGGTGCAATTGTAAATGGGATTATTTTCTTAATTTTGTGTCCTGCTACTTCATTATTAGTGTATAGAAATGCAACAAATTTTCTGTATTTGACTTTGTGTCCTGAAACTGTACTGAATTTATTTATCAGTGTTAGTAGTATTTTTTTTTAGTGTTAATAGTATTTTTGTAGAGTTTTTAGGGTTTTCTGTTTATAGTATCATGTCATCAGCAAGTAATGAAAGTTTTACTTCTTTCTTAACAAACTGAATGCCTTTTACTTCCTGTCTGATTTCTATGGCTAGGACTTCCAATTCTGTGTTGAATAAAAGTGATGAGAGTAGATATCCTTGTCTTGTTCCTAACCTTAGGAGAAAAGCTAACAGTTTTCACCATTGAATGTGATGGTTATTGTGGACTTTTTGAATATGGCCTTTATTATGTTGAAGCATGTTCCCTCTAAACCTACTTCGTTAAAGGTTTTTATCTTAATTGAATGTTTTTTCTGCATCTAATAAGATGATCATTTGTTTTTTTTAATCCTTTGTCTTATTAATGTGATGACTCACATTCGTTAATTTGTAAACATTGAACCACCTTTGCATGGGAATAAATTCTACTTGATCATGGTGAAGGATTTTTTTTCTTTTCTTTTTTATTATGATGTTCAGTTAGCCAACATACTTAGTTTTTAATATAGTATTCAATGATTCATTAGTTGCACATAACCCCCAGTGCTCATCACCACACATGCTCTCCTTAATACCTGTCACCTGGTTACCCCATTCCTCTACCCCCCCTCCCTATTGTAACCCTCAGTTTGTTTCCCAGAGTCCAGAGTCTCTCATTTTTTTAAATAATTTTTTTATAAACATATAACGTACTATTAGCCACAGGGGTACAGGTCTGTGAATCGCCAGGTTTACACACTTCACAGCACTCACCATAGCATTTCATGGTTTTTAAACGTATTGTTGGATTTTGTTTGATAATTGATAAACCTTTAGCCAGATTCATTAAACAAAACAAAAAAGGGATGGGGATATAAATAAATGAAGAATAAATAATAACTGACCACCACAGAAATGCAAAGGATGATAAGAGAATATTATGAAAAATTATAAGCCAACAAATGGGACCTTCTAGAAAAAATGGACTGATTCCTAGAAACATGTAACCTTTCAGAACTGGATAGGAAATATGAACATATGGGAAATATGAACAGACTGATGACCAGCAATGAAATTCAATCAGTAATCAACTCCCAATGAACAAAAGTCCAGGACAAGATGACCCCATAGGTGAATTCTATCTAACATTTAAAAAAGAATTAATACCTATTCTTCTCAAACCTTTCCAAAAAATAGATGCAAAGGGAAGGATTTTAAATTCATTCTACGAGGCCTGCATGACAGGATACCAAAGCCAGATAAAGATGCTATTAAAAAAAAAGAGAGAGAGAAAGCTATAGGCCAGTATCTCTGATGAGCAAGGATGTAAAAATTGAAGAAAATTTAGTTTCTTCAGTCTTTGAGGGGAAACTGGCCCTGTGACTTTCTTTGACAAATAAAATGACACAGAAGTGACATTGTGTGGCTTTGGCCTTTCTGCTTTTAAAAATGCTGCCCTGAGATTGTCATGTAAGGAAGTTGATATGACCTATTAAAAGATGAGATGCCACAAGCATAGAACCAAGGTGCCCAAGTGGGTACAAAGCACAAACTGCCAGACATGAACTGGGTGAAAGTCAGGCTATAACAGAACCCTGAATGTTTGGGGCTAGGTGATAGAGGAAGGCAAGGAGACTGTCTGTGGAGGCTAGGAAAGAAGCAGAGGAACTAGGAAGCTGCAGAAAGAACAGTCTATGTCACAAGTGGCTGAACAGTTCTCAAAACTATCACTTGCTATAATTCAAAAGAAGGATGCTGTATTAAATACTCTTATTATTATTATTATTATTATATATTATATATTATAATTATTAATATATAATTATAATTTTCATAATATTCTCTTATCATCCTTTGCATTTCTGTGGTGGTCAGTTATTTATTCTTCATTTATTTATATCCCTATCCCTTTTTTGTTTTGTTTAATGAATCTGGCTAAAGGTTTATCAATTATCAAACCAAATCCAACAATACATTTAAAAACCCTGAAATGCTATGGTGAGTACTGTGAAGTGTGTAAACCTGGGGAGTCACAGACCTGTACCCCTGTGACTATAATATATTATATATTATAATTATTATTATTATTATTAAATACTGTATTAAATACTCTTAGGGGTCTGATTAAGAAGATTTCTGATTAAGGAGATCTCTGGACAATAATGAAGGTGCCCATAGTATTTTCCTAGCTTTGTATGATGAACAGATGAACTAATGAAGGAACTGTTTGATTTGAAAGTGAATTTTATAAAAGTAGAAGATTCTAGGATTGCTATGTTAAAGGACATTGGTGTCGAATTGGTACAAAGACCACCGACTTGATTTGACCTTTAGGGGCTGAGACATTTAAAATAGAAAAGAGGCCTGTGGAAAGCAGAAAGCAGTCCACCATAACTACTTAACTACAAACATGACCTATAGAAGAAAAAACATTTTGGAGAGCAGAACCAAGAATCCAGAGAAGGTACCAAGAACTTAGGAGAATGATGGATTAGGGAACCAGTCTTAGGGAGCACAAGAGGGCCATGAACAAAGAACATTCTCTATCTTCAGAGTTACAGCAACTGGCAGTAAGTGATGGGCTGGATTTCAGAATTATGCTGGATCAGTAAATTCCATGTGGTCCCGTACATATTGAGGTTATATGTTCACATTATTTCTATTGAGGTTATTCTGCCTCTGTATTACCAATGCTAGCTGGATGTTAGATGGATGAATGGGTGTGTTTGAGGGGGAGCACCAGGTGGTGCATCACCTTTTTAGCTTATAGATCTATGGCCAAAATACAGATCATTAGATACTGGTCTCTGAGCTCAGTGCGACTTAAGGGTAATACTTTAGGGGTCTGGAGAACAGATAAATGTATTTTATGTGTGGGAGGATTAGAAGTACTTATGTAACCAGAGGATGGATTGTGATAGGTTTAATATGATTTTTTTTAAAGATTTATTTATTTATTTGACAGAGATCACAAGTAGGTGGAGAGGCAGGCAGAGAGAGAGGAGGAAGCAGGCTCCCCGCTGAGCAGAGAGCCCGATGCGGGGCTCGATCCCAGGACCCTGGGATCATGACCTGAGCCGAAGGAGAGGCTTTAACCCACTGAGCCACCCAGGTGCCCCAATGATTACAAAATCTTTTTTATTTTCCCCCTCAAGAAATAGTCTCTTTTATCACTCCTTGAATCATAGGTATACAATGTAGCTGAAGCAGTGTTGTGATCTCCAGAGTCCAGGCCTCAAGCTATCTTGCAGTGTCTTTGTCACCTTGGAATGCTACTTGGAGGCCATACTCTCACTAAGTCAATCTAACCTGCAGAAAGATGGAGGACGTATTGCAGGAGATGGAGGGATACCATTTGGCAGCAGCAGAAGCTGCCAGACACGTCTGAAGCCATTTGGGACCTTCCTGCTGAGCCCCCCTTCCAGCTGAGTGCAGACACATAAATAAGAACAGACAAGTTTGGCAAAGGAACCTCCTAGACATGGCTCAGAAACATGAAAAATAATAAGCTATTGTTATCCACTAAGTTTTGCGGGAAGTTTGTCACCAAAAGGCATTTAACTGGAGACAAGACACAGAATTCTATAAAAGAGAAGAAAAGATACTTTATGTAAGGAAGGGCCACATTTAGTTCAGAAGAAATAAGAAAATGCTCATGAAGTATGTGCTGTTTGAGATTTGTACTCAAGATGTGTCTGAAAGAAAAATTGGGGTCATGGCGTAGAAGAATTTGAAAGCAATGGGAAGCTGGCATTTTTTGTTGGAAGGAGTAGCTCAAATCCACTACATTGCCAGTAACCAAGAGAGCAGCTAGAACATTGAAGGCACCTTTTGAATGATTGTTGAATGAATGACCTGAGTTTTTTTCTATCCTATTAGGTGTTACAACCCAGTGAAGTCCTTAGTGCCAGTTTAGTCTATTGTGAGAATGTATCAGAATGTGTTAGGAAGAGAAACAGTTTAATGTTTGTCAAAGGGCCTGAGAACAGAAGGGAGTAAATGCCTTCACATTGAATATAGGGTTGAATCCATCGGCATGCTGTAAACCTATGTGGAGGGAGACATTTTGAACAGGTGCAGGAAAGAGGCTGCTGTAAGAGTAAACAGGAAGACCTTTCTGGCGAAATGTGCCAGTCTTGCATGCATGGTCACAGGATACTTTATGACACACAGCGTACATGTGGAAAACATTTGCCCTCCTTGGTCATTTGGATTAATTCGTACCATAAATGCATCTTTTACCATCCTGATATATGGCACCATTTAGGTCTTTATTTTTCCTCTTAACTTCCCCTAAGGGAGTCTTCTAGTGTGACCATACTGATTGATGACCACCCTCCCAGTGACTAACTCCACAGCGTGTATGGGTGGACAGCTTTATAGCTCATGGAACTCTGGGAACATTTCCAGTCACTTTCTTTTTGTTTCCCCTTGTTTCTTGCTCTCCTTGAAAGTTTGAACTTACTTCCTTACTCTATTTGACTTTCTCTGAGTGCGAACCATTCTTGAGTCTTGATTTCAGATATTGCCTCCTTGTCTTGACTGTTGCACTGTGCCCATCATTAGGCACGTGGCATGCACTGATTTGTGCTGTTATCTGTCTTCGGCTGTGTCTCCTGCCTCTGGCTGTCATTGCCGCAAATTCTTCAGCCCAGAGTTGGGCCTTTCAGAGAGGTTCAATAATATTTTGTTTTTGTTTTTTTTTAAAGATTTTATTTATTCATTTGACAGACAGAGATCACAAGTAGGCAGAGAGGCAGACAGAGAGAGAGGAGGAAGCAAGCTCCCCACAGAGAGCCCGATGTGGGGCTCGATCCCAGGACCCTGAGACCATGACCTGAGCCGAAGGCAGTGGCTTAACCCACCGAGCCACCCAGGTGCCCCAATATTTTGTTTTTTGTTGATAATAAGTTTTTATATTGTCAAGTCAATACATTATATTTTCTCTGTGTCATAATTTGCAGCCCCGAGGCGTATGTGGTGTCAGTCTGTTGGATTTGCTGAATTGTCAGTGATTTTTACCAATTAGATTATTTATTTCCTTTTGCTTGATTCTGTTTTCTAAGCTGTTAACTAAATCTGTCCTTCTTGTTGTCACATTCCTCACTAATTAAAGATAAAAGAGATGCTTTTCCAGTCATTAGGCGTGTCAGTTATGAGTAACCTCGAACAAGGGGAAAAAGCTTTTGGCTTGAATGGAGTCCCAGGAGTGTAACAGCTAAAATCCAAGCAGATTTCACACTTTGCTCCCTCTATCCTTCCTTCCCCACCTTCCTTCTCCACTTTCCTTGTTCTCCCTAAGATAATGTTGTTTAACCTCTCTTTGTCTAAGTTATATGGATACACCAAAAAATATTTTGGGAAATAATACAAAGTATGGAGAAAGCCTCCCAAGTCATTTTTCTTTTTCTTTTCTTTCTTTCTTTTTTTTTTTTTTTCCATCGAGGAACCACCAGACTGTATTTTTTTGAAGAGACTCTCTGTGCCTGGAAGCAAATGCTAAGACATTTTTCTACAGTCAGTGTTGCCACCAGGTTTTTCTGGCCTCTAAAGATGATAGAGATGATGACAATTGTGGTGATACCACTACTTACTCTCCTCTCATCATGCATAACCTAATTCCATCCTATTTCCATTTTGCTGGATAGTTGGACCATCACCATGTCTTCCCAGGGTCTTCTCTGCCATACAGAAAATCCAAAGCCTTTGTTTTTTAAGAAGCCCTCTCCCTGTAGGTTCCTGGCTGACCTAGGCTGGTAAGAAGCATCTTCATTTGACTAGGAAGGCAGAAGCAAGGAGAGGCCATTATTCTCTGAAAGCAGTTTCAGCCAGAAGCTGTGCAGATGAGACATGGACACTGGTTTTCTGCCTGGCTCCTGAGAATCCCCCTTGCCCTCCTGGAGAGAGGGAGAGTCAATGGAGATTCCATACTTGGGCAGGAGTCGTAGGAGCTAGCCTGTCAGCTCAGGAGAAACCCTTAGCCTTGCTCCAGGCTGAAATCATCAGCCCAACCTTCCCTCCCTAACTGTTCCCATGGCTGGGTAATTCTCTCATTCTTTGTAGTAGACCCCTCATGCTTAGAACACATAAAGTGCCTTCTATTTTTCCAGGAAACCCTGCCTGGTAAAAATAAATTCCTCAAGTTCGGTTGATACTCTCATTCTTCAGTTAAGAAAGCAGGTTTAGTGAGTCCTCCAACTTGAACAAGTCCACAAAACTAGTAAGTAAAGGAAGGAAATGAGTTCAGAAGTCTGTCTTTGGGTTTATACAAATCACTTGTGTGTGGCCTGTAAGGGCTTCCTGTGTTCACTGTCAGCAACGCTGCTGTTTCTGCCCCCCTCATGGCCTGTGTCTGCCCCCGCTCTGTACCCATGTCAGCCATCACTGCTCTGTGGTCTGCTACCCATTTTATTTTTTTATTTTTTATTATTTTTAAAAAATATTTTATTTACTTATTTGACAGAGATCACAAGTAGGCAGAGAGGCAGGCAGAGAGAGAGGGGGAGGCAGGCTCCCCACTGAGCAGAGAGCCCGATTCGAGGCTTGATCCCAGGACCCTGAGATCTTGACCTGAGCCGAAGGCAGATGCTTTAACCCACTGAGCCACCCAGGTACCCCTGAGACCCATTTTACTCTCAGGGTCCTACCCTGGTCCCGAGTTGGGGAATGAGGAGTAGCTTTTTTCTAATGCATGCTAAGGATAAGAAGCTTGTGTGCTTTTTTCTGCCTGCCAACCACCCCTCCCCCACCCCCAACAAAGGTTTTACAGGGTTGTGAAGATTCCACCTGTCTGCTTTTGTTCTGAGAAAACACAGGACTGATAATGAGCCCAAACCTGATGATTGACAGTGGGGGGCAAGGTGATCAGTTTCACTTCTTCCATCAACCAGATTTTTCCCGTCTCAGCATTTCCTTGCCTTTGTATTTATTATGTAGATTTTATCTTGCAGATATGTGTTCTTTCCTTTTAAATAAAGGGTCAAAATCTGAGGTCAGTTTGTGTTACTTATTTTACTCTGTCTCTTCTGACTTTTTCATTCTCTTTTATGTCTTTTTTACTAAAAAGTTCATAGACCTTCTGACCTGATGTGATAGTTACAGAGATTTTTCACATTTACATTGGGATAATGACCTGAAAATCTAAAGACGCTGGTTTGGAATTTCATCTTGTGACCTGCTGTGTTACTAATTATTCAGGGTAAAGAGTCTGTGTATTTACAGTGAGCAATTTAACTCTGGCATAAATCTGGCATCTGGCATTAACGTTTGTTAATTTTAGAAGTCAAACATCAAAGTTATCCAATTTTTCTTGTCAAAGATTTAAATTATATGACAGCTGAAAATTAATTGCTAAATATATCAGTAACCTCGTTTTTCTTATAAGTGATTCATGAAAAAAATGTGGAATAGGGTTTCAGTATGTCTTGCTTTATTTCATGGGAATTTCCAATTAAATGCTTGCTTTTGCTATCAATTATCATGGGAAGATAAGTTAAATCCACTCAATTAAACAATCACTTTTAAAGTTTTTGGGTCTCACTTTGACCCATCTTAATGTTAATTTAGCCTCTTTTTAAAGGGAAGTAAATGATTCACCTAAAGATTTCTGCTCATTAGTATTAATTAGTGAATCCATTTGACTATGTCAAGAAGAGATAAGAGATAGTTTGAAGTGGAAAAGCAATACCTTTTGATGGACTATGGTAATCATTAATTTATCTCTATTCACTTTATATTGCCAGGGAAAGACACAAATGCTTTTGCCTATTGGCCTCTAGCATTCCTGTGTTCCACTTCCACTGCAGCAAGTAATATATGTATTATAAAGAAATACTACATTCAGGGCACCTGGATGGCTCAGTGGGCTAAGCCTCTGCCTTCAGCTCAGATCATGATCTCAGGGTCCTGGGATCAAGTCCCGCATCGGGCTCTGCTCAGCAGAGAGCCTGCTTCCTCTTCTCTCTGCCTGCCTCTCTGCCAACTTGTGATCTCTGTCTCTCTGTGTCAAATAAATAAATAAAATCTTCAAAAAAAAAAAATACTACACTCAATTTCATTGTGTGGACCTCCTGACTTCTTTAGTCAGCAGATTGCAATTATTTTCTATCATCTCACCTCCTCTGTACCCTCGTTCCACAGTCTGAGTCTCTGTTGTAGATACTAGGTATATCTTAATACATACATACACTTACATACATACACTTAATACATACATACACACCTATACAGGTACGTAAATACTAAACATGGTTCTTGACATCAGAAACTCAGAGTGAAGGCTGGGACAAACTTGCCAAGTACTAGGAAATTTTGAAAAAGATATATGATTAAATTGGGTTATCATGAAATAAGAGCTGACAATATTTGCTTTAATTGCTCAGGGAAGACACACCCGAAGGCTGATGTATTTGCTGGGGCCTAGGCCATTTGAGCGGTTCTTCAGGCAAAAAAGTAGGTTGGAGCATAGGTTGAGAATGGAGTAAAGAGTCACAAAGGTAGGAGCTATAAATACTTACTCTGGGTTAAAGAATAATAGCAAGGATAGAGTAGTCGTTTCTTTCATTTTAATATTTGTGGTCAGATCTAATTTTAAAATACCCACTTTACATCTCCTCTCTTATATTAGACTTCCTGTAATTGCTTATCATGTACTTGATGACACATGAATATAGCTTCAACATCTTCTTAGTTGTTACATAATTGGAAATTCTTTATTTTAAGCTTAAGTAAATAAGGAATATATTAAGAACTTAGTATTCTTATAGTTACCATGGGTTAAATTTGGGGATAATAGCCTCTCCAAAGAGACCTTACAAATGATGCTTTCAGAGAGTTAGCAAGAGCATTAAAACAAACAAGATGCAAACTAGCTCAGGGTGACTCTAAAAGTTAGTAGCTCTAAGAACAGAACAGCATCCTTGAAGATTAGGCAAGAAGTTTATTTGGTTGGGGTGGGGGATGTATTACGTCAGAACGGATGTGTATTAGTGAAGTCTTCAGGTGCCTTTCACCGCTCTAACACCACTCTTCCCGAAACATGAAATCCGTGTGGCATTGTGGACTGAGGTCACTTCCTTACCAAACAATATGAGGACTTGGAATATGTAGGTTCTCGTACTGATTCTGGCACTTGCTAGCAATGTGGTCATGGATAATAAATTTCTTGGAAGTGCTACGGTTTCCCTACTTTGGCTTGAGTTTTTCCCATTGTGAAAAAGGAATGTACGAAAGAGGTCTCTAAATTATGAAGTAGTTTATCAACTCCCTAGGCATTGCCTGATATACCTGACTCAAGAGTATGCACAATGTGGAAGGCACCATTTAAGGGTAGATGAAAGAACCACATCATACATGGAGTCATTTAGACAATCCCAAGGCCAGACCAAGACTTTATCCAAAGTCTCTTTGGGATTCTTTCTGCTACAACGTGTTGAGTTTTTCTGTGGATTTGTGTTGGAGAAATGGACTTACAATATTGCTTTGTTGGCAGTTTTGCCGCTGAAAATGACCACTTAGGAAAAGCGTATTTGTGGCCCATCTGCTCTCATTGTGGGAGCTGTAAATGTGGAAGATACATTACTTTCATTAATCTGTGCCTAAGAGTGCATTTCTTTAAAAATTCTTAGAAGGATCTGTCATTTCATTCTTAATACTACACTAATTCACACTAATGACTGGAGAATTCCCAAGAGGTAACTAAGTTGTGCAAATGAGTAGCAATGAACATTAAAAGGCAACATTATAAAATCAGCAATGTGGAATCCAAAGATGTACTTTACTTATTTTAGACAAGGGCAGTTTACTTTCGGTAACTCATAATAAAGCACTGCTTTAGAATAGTAAATGTACTAAAGTTGTTTTATTAAAGTAATAAAGCCTGAATGGGAGTCCTCACTAAAGCCCACCACCATTAAATTGTTACTAAATACTGAGTTAAAGATGTCAGTATTAGCATTATTGTATTTCTTATTTTCTGTGTAAAATTCTGTTTAAAACTGTGAAGTTTACAGAACACATGAGTTTGATGGTTCCTCTTCTTTCCCACACTTGTCTTTGAAATGAAAACATTTTTCTAATTACCTGAACACTTCTAAGCATTCACTTTCAGTTGCTTAGAATACTTCATTCGTGAGACTGAGATCAGGACAAAGTTCACAGAAAAGCTCAACATCGAGAGTATGTGCTTCACGCTCACTGATTGCACTTTTGCAAACACAAAGCAGAGACACAAGAAACAGTGGGGTCAATGAGTGTATTCAGGGAGGCACACCTGTACCATGTGTGCAGTCTAGCCACTGAGATCTTCCTGGAGTTCATGTCCATTCACTCAGTTTTACTGTGGTCATATTCCTCACAGTTCTACATGATACATTTTATCCCTTCTGGGTTCTCACAGGGCCGACCCATGATACATAGAGATCTTTAACATGTGGTATTAATCATAAGATGCTGATAAGTTTTATTAATCATGGCTAAGAGGAAGGAGAAGCGTATTTTTTACTTGGTTTGTAAATGTTTCTCTTCAGGTAAATTCTGGTATAAACTAAAGCTAGTGATTCATAGGGAGAAGGGAAGAGGCAGTTGTGGTACCTGTGAGAAAGACATGAAATCAACATTGTTGCTTATATTTTTAATAAAGCACCATATGGGGGCACCTGGGTGGTTCAGTGGGTTAAAGCCTCTGCCTTCGGCTCGGGTCATGATCTCGGGGTCCTGGGATCGAGCCCCGCGTTGGGCTCTCTGCTCAGCGGGGAGCCTGTTTCCCTTCCTCTCTCTCTCTCTCTCTCTGCCTGCCTCTCTACCTACTTGTGATCTCTGTCTCTGTCAAATAAAATAAAAAAAATAAAATAAAAAAAAAATAAAGCACCATATGGATGAGTTTGAAAGGCTTAGTGAAACCCATTGCCTCTTCAAGAAAAAGTAACCCCAAGTGCTATTGACTGACTATTGTGTCCTTTATTCTGGATAATCAGTAGCTCTTTTCATGAATTGTGTGGAACCTGAAGCTATACATAAATGATTTCTGTACTGTAGTCATACACGCCAGTTCTGCTTACAGTCATGTTAAACTGAATTCTATCATTCTTTTTTTTTTTTTAAGATTTTATTTATTTATTTGACAGAGAGAGAAATCACAAGTAGGCAGAGAGGCAGGCAGAGAGAGAGAGGAGGAAGCAGGCTCCCTGCCGAGCAGAGAGCCCGATGCGGGGCTCCATCCCAGGACCCTGGGATCATGACCTGGGCCGAAGGCAGAGGCTTTAACCCACTGAGCCACCCAGGCGCCCCTCTATCATTCTTTATTGAGTGAAAATCCAGTTTGTATAAGTAGGATTCTTATAAGTAGTTATTCAAAATTCTTGTACAAAGCCCATGTGAAACAAATAAAAATAGCAAGTCCATGGTATATTTTCTTCTTTTATTCAATTTTCCTTGTTGGCATGGTATATAATGAAATAGCATGAATAGTAATGCATGGTTTATGTGTGGTTCTTGTTTTAATAATAAATTTTGTTTAATCCCTTCTTATTAAATGAATGTGTTTATCAACTGCTAGCTCTAGTTCACCAGGTTACAAATAAGCAAATTTCTAACATAAAAAGTATAGTAAGAAAGCATGAAATGCAGTGAAATTATATTGTTACTGTATTTTTCCTATAGTTCTTGTCCCTCTTTGGCTTCATTGTGTATTACGAATTCAAAAGTGAAGGTAAATTGGTGGTTTGTGAATTTTATAGAATGCAGAGAAAATATTGCAACCTCATTTTTAGAGTTGAAGTAATAGAGTGTGGCCAAGTTTAGAAATGCTCAAATCCATCTGAGAACTTGTATGCATCAAGGTATGTTATACAGAGAAGTTATATGAACTCTGTTAAGAGAGATTTGGCTAAACCAAGCTCATATTAAAGTCCAGGGACCAACATCAGCATCCAGAGGGTGTGTTAGAAGTTCAGAACCACGGGCACAACCCCCAAACTACTTAATCAATTTCAGCCTTTTAACAAGATCCCCAGGTGATTCATTGTACATTAAAGTTTAAGAAGCTCTGTTGTAACTGCACTGTTACTGATAAAAAAATAATGTGAAGTAGATAGTTAAAATTTCTGATGAAATGCAAAGGTCTTTCACCTGTCTATTTCTGATATACCAAAGTTTCAAAGAACTTCTAGGGTAATCCTTTGGTACATGAAACAAATGATAAAATCTATGATAGCAGGCTAATATTCTGAGACACTAAACTATTTCTATTTTTTCTCTATTTTGCTCGTGTATTTTCTCCTTTTCCATCCCTTCCCTTGAAACAGTAAGTAGATACTGTGTTCAGTTGCCTTAAGGGAGCGATGTGATGTGGTACACAGCAGAAATTGTGACTGATCATGGTTTTCCGAAGGCGAAGCCCTTAGACTGGGGATCTCAAAATCATTATCTTTGGGTTAAAAGCATACCACAGATGTGTTTGCTTTGTTAGTGAAGTGCTTGTCTATTTCAGTTTTTAATATGGAAGTTATGTGGTAAGGGAATTCCTTTTTGCCTGCCTCCATTGCCGGGGTGGGGGAAGGTTGGGAAGTCTTTAAAATGTCAATGCCAAACTTCCTTATTAAACTAGTGGATGCACCCAAAAGGAAGATTAAGTTACTAAAAAAAATCAGTTCCTAGCATTTCTATAGCACTTTGTATGTGCCAAGGATTGTTCTAAGTAGGCCTCATGGAGGGAGTTAACCACACAAATGTTTGGGGAAAAGTATTCTCGGTGGAGGAAACCACCACTGTGTAACTCCAGGCATGGCCGTCCTGTACTGGCCAAGTAGTTTTGTGTCTAGACCAGAGTAAGCCAAGAAGAAAGCAAAAAGCAAGGCTAAGTCAGGGAAGTGACAAGGACCTTCCTAGGTTTAGGGCCTGGAAAGCCATCCTAAGGGCACTGAAGAACCATGTCTTTCATGGAGTAAAGCAGACATTTCAGGGCTCTTTTCTTAGATCTTAATAGTGTGTGTTCCTTACACCATTTAATTCTTAGCCCTGATTTCTTCTCTGCAGAAAGACTTCCCCTGATGACCCAATCCAATTTCCTTCCCATCCAATCTCTAACCATATACTTTGATTTGAATTTTTTATATATTTATTGCTAACTTAAATTGTTTTATGTGTTTCCTTTTTGTCTGCCTCTTTTGTGTGTAGATTTCATTTGTTAGAATGAAAAAATCAGCAGGACATGGCTTTTGTCTTGTTCATTTCTGCATTTCTTGTGCCTATAAGAGTGTCTAGCTTATAAAAAACACTTAATAGATATTTGCTAAATAGATTGTTGTGTTTAAGTGGAAAATAATGAGTGTTTATCTATAGTTTATTCAAGAATGTTGAACGGCTGAGAACTAGCCTTGGAAGGGTAAGAAAATTGGGCTCATGCAAGTTTGGAGTTTGTCTATGGAAAGAGTGGTACTTAGGAGTGTGAAGATGTTTTAAAGAGGATGATAGAATGATTAGCTTTGTGCATTAGTCACGTTCTCCAGAGAAACAGATAATAGGAAATTTTACACACACACACACATACACACACACACACACTCTCTCTCTCTCTCTCTCTCTCTCTCATATTATTTCCCCCTATACAGAGAAAGAGAAAGAGATATGTATGTTTGCAGGATTGGTTCATATGATTATGGAGGTTGAATGCAAGCTGGAACCAGAAAAATGAATAATGCAGTTCCAGCCTAAATCAAAAGGATTCAGAGAGCCAAGATCACCCGTCAGGAAAAGAACAGTGTTCCAGCTCAGCAGTCAGGCTAAGAGACTGAATTCTCCCTTTTGACACCTTTTTTTTCTTAATGTTCAGACCCACAGTGGATTGATTGAATGATGCCCACCCACACTGGAGAGGGCCATATGCTTTCTTAGTCTATTGATGGCAATATTAATATCATCAGGAAACACCCTCATAGACATACCCAGAAATAATGTTAAACCAAATATGGGAGCACCCCCTGCCCTGGGCAGTGGCACATAAAATTCACCATGAGAGCATAAAATTTAAAGCAGCTAGGAAAGCAAGTGAAGATAAGAGCATGGTGATATAGGTAGTGAAAAGTTACAAAAGTCTATAGATTTAGAGTTTTGAGGTCAAAGCTTTGACTGTAGAAATACCACTAGAAGAAGAGAGCATGGTGCCCGGTGATGCTGTTTAGAGAGTGAGAAATTTAAAAATCAGAGGCAGCCTAGTTATTGGTAAATGTATGGCTGAGGATGCAAAATTTTGGAGATGACAGGTTCAAACGTCCAAAAACTTAGGATGCTCTATGAGTCATTCCGATGCTGAGGTTCCCAAAAAGTCGTGATGGAGAGGATTGTGAGTCATGCCTGAGTTCCGTATGAATGGGGGGTGGGGCTGTGATTGTGTCCAAGGCTGTTGGTGCCCTATCCTAGTTTATACCTTCCACCTTATTCTTGGTAACTGTAATGACACCCTAAATGATCTCTCTGCCTTTCATCTTTTTCTCCCTCCAGTCTTTCTTGGCACCACAGGTTGTTTTAACTTTCAGAAATTTGGCTGTGATAGACCAGCATTCCCCTTTGGAAATTCCTTGAAGTCTTCCTATCTCTAAAATGGGTCTTTTAACTTAATTAATTTTGCCTTGCAAACATCTTCCCAATACGGCCTTGACTTCTTCAGCATCATCTCCTGCAGTTTGACCCAAGTTCCTTTATGTGGACGTGATAATGACCTGCTATTACACGCCCTTGCACACAGGATTTTCTCTGCTTTGAATGCACTTAATTTTTATGATTTTTCTACCCAGTAAACCCTCATTTTTAAGAGGTTAGTGATTTCCTCTCCTGTGAAGACTTTGTTGTCTGTAGAGGTAATTTCTCTGTTCTCTGGTCTACTTTTGTGCCCCATTTATTTTTCACTTATTTATCATGCATACTGTCATAATTTGTCTTTCTCCCCAGTAAGACAGTAATCTTGAGGGTGTTTTAGTCTACTGTTGATACAGCATATGCCCTCCGTAAAAAGTTCTTTGCTGAATCAATCAGTGAATGATTAAATTAACAAACTGTGAGGTAATTTATCAGTGATTAATAAAGATGGATTTTTTATTTCAGGATGGCCCAGAGACAGTAAATAGTCAACTGTAAGGTTGCGATTGATAAAAGTTTTGCAGCTTAAACTTTTGACCTTTCCTTGGAATATATGCTAATGATGGGTAATGATAGGACATTACCACAAAATGTTTTATCTTCCTGACTTTGCTCACTTCTTTCAAAACCAGAATTATCCCCCAAACTCTGGCATTTCTTGGAACATTACAGTTTCATAGAATGGAAGTAAAAAAAAATTAGATCAAGGAGAAGGGATAATATTAATAAACTATTGGTCAGCAAAATAGTTGCTTAATAAACTAGGCATTCTAGAAAAAGACATTATCATGAAGTTACCTCTGTTAAAATTAAAAAACAAATTAACACATGCAAATTAGAGGGTGGAAATTAATATGATTATTGAAAAAATTATGTATTAGGAAGGAGCTGCTTTAAAGTGATTAGTTGGTAGTTCATTAGTATCCTTTTTTTAATTGATGTTGGATAGAATAAACAGACAGAAAATATTCTTCTGGAATGTCTGCGAAATTATGACTATAGGTTTCTTAAATTTGTCAGAAAGAGTGACTGTTGGCAGATGTGCATAAAAGCAAAGAAAACCTTCATATAGCAAAAATTTCATAGATTTAAAACTATGCCAAGTTACTCAGGCAAGTAAGACATGTTTTGAATATGATAGCTGGTGGCATTGTCAATAAAATCACCTTGCTTAGCATACCTAAGCCATATTTTTGGTGGAGAAAATCCCATAGTTGTATAAAGATGGGAGAAAGTAATGGCATTTTCTCTTCCTTATATATCTTTGTTTTACTCAGCTAGTTTTCAGGTTGTCAGGCATCCAAGAAGAAACAATTAAGGATTTTTTTTCCCTATGTATATCTAACTGAAAACAAAACAAGTTTGCTTTTTTTTCTAGTTGTACATATTTGATTTTCTTTTTATTTTTTTTAAAGATTTTATTCATTCATTTTACAGGAGAGAGAGAGAGAGCGAGAGAGATCACAAGTAGGCAGAGAGGCAGGCAGAGAGAGAGGGGGAAGCAGGCTCCCTGCTGAGCAGAGAGCAAGATATGGGGCTCGCTCCATCCAGGACCCTGGGATCATGACCTGAGCCAAAGGCAGAGACTTTAACCCACTGAGCCACCCAGGTGCCCCAGATTTTCTTTTTCTTCTTAAGAGAAGTGTTGCTCAACTTTCTTGGGAAAAATTGATCTTGAATTGGGACTACAAGAAGGTGAGATTTGGTGCAAAAAAAACAGTATACTGTTTTCTTCAGGCTTATCTTTTTGCAATTCAATAACTGAAGAAGCACAAACATTTGTAATTTGCTAAAAATAATTTTATTTACATAATTTTTAAATTATGGAAATGATTAACAATGAAACAATGAACAATGAAAACAATGAAAAACTCACACACAGTATAGCTCATTTCTTATTCATCAAGATTGAGCATTTGGGTGCTCACTTCAGTTTATCAGAGTGAATAAAAATTAAAAGAATAAAGAAAGTACGATTTAAGAATAGGGAAATAGAACTTTAAGACCATCAGTATTTTTTCCCCAATTTTAATGTCCTGAATAAATGATAAAAACATTAGTCTTTTGTTTCTTATGGTCCAGCTATATAATTTCACCTTAAATGGTATATTTTTTAACTATCATAATTTTCTGGTCTTATAAAATTATTAATAATTAACAGAAATAATTAAAATTAAAATAACTCATGCTATTGATGCTTGAAAACAAGGGAAATCAGAGTGATCAGTGAGAGCCTATTAAAATCACCAGGGGGTGGTCTAGAAGAGGCATGGGCCCACTGTTTCAAATTCCGATTTAAATATGCCTTTTTTGGGGGAACCTAAAAATTTTATGTCATCTGACCAAAACCGGCTAGAGTGCACAGAGTAACACATTTTATGTCTTTTTATATGCCTCTCAGGCTCTGTGTGTGATAGGTGTGTAATGCCCGAAGTCGCGAGGATTCCCCAAAGAGACCACCAGAGACGTGTGTCAAAGCCAAGCGGCAAGGGTCGTTTATTGCAGGTTCGAACCTGGTCAAGGGTCGTTTATTGCAGGTTTGAACCTGGGCCTCCGCGCACCCGTAAGCGGTGACGCTAAGAGGCCCCGAGGTGGGTAAATGCAAGGTTTTTATAGGCATGTACAAACAAGGTAGGGACTTTCCAGGGGTGGGGTGGGACTGATCGGTTGACATTTGAAAAAGGGTATTTGGCATGACCTGATTGGTCTCAGGGAGCACGCGCTTTAGCAAGCAGGAAATACAGAAGCAGAACTGGCGGTTAACAACAGGGGATTGGCTACTTTGTCCAGGGGATATTTTTGAAAGTTGTTTGTACCAGGGCGGGAAAGTTGTGGTTGCTGTTGCTCTACTGATTACCAGGGTGGGCCAGGGCGGTTAAAGTTGCAGGGAGCGGCCAGACCGGTTTGGGCCTTGATAAGCAGACTGGACACTCACAGTTTAATGTAAACAACAAAATGGCTACTGCCTCAAAATGGAGTTACTTTAGCTCTTCAGGTGCTGTCTTGAACCATCATTCTTAGATGGCTGATTATTTTAAATAAAATGGATGCACTTCATCTTGTTAAATAACATTATTTGAATACATACTGTGGTGTTTATTATGCTTATTTGTAAGTGATACTATAGTGTTGCTAAAATGCTAGGATTAGCATTTTTAAACACCAGTGCTACCCCTAGTAGGATGGTAAAGTAAATTTGCATTTACTTTGAGTTACTTGGAAACAAGCTTTTGAGGAAGCATTTGCTTTTACAGAATGAAGTTGTAGGTATCAAATTGAGCACAGGTGGGGTAAACGTTGGTTCAGTTTTTCCTTTTCTTTTTTTTTTTTTTAAAGATTTTATTTATTATTTATTTGACAGGCAGAGATCACAAGTAGGCAGAGAGAGAGGAGGAAGCAGGCTCCCTGTGGAGCCGAGAGCATGATGCGGGGCTTGATCCCAGGACCCTCCCACAACCCTGGGATCATGACCTGAACAGAAGGCAGAGGTCTTAACCCACTGAGCCACCCAGGTGCCCCCAGTTTTTTCTTTTTATGAGACTATTTGCATTCTAGAATACTGCGTTGACATTGTTCCTACTTGCCTTACCAACATCCCTTCTGGGCGGAGAACTTTTCTTGGGTGCTTCCTTGTGGCTTTTCAGTCTCTTAACCACTGTTCTCTCACCCTCCTCCGAGGTTAAGGGCTGGCTTGTAGTCCCAGTTGGCTGTCCAAGGCCTGTAGTCCACAAGGACTGTCTATGAATTTCTGACACTCTGTTCACTGTTTCCTGGGGCCTAGTGTCTTACCGCTCATGTAATTCTGTGAGGTAGTCTCCTCTTAAGCACTGTGCAAATCCTCCTTCAGTCCCTCTAGTTTTTAAATGTTCTCATCCTGTTATGCCTGGAGTCACGAGAATTCCCCAAAGAGGCCACCAGAGACGTGAGTCAAAGCCAAGCGGCAAGGGTCGTTTATTGCAGGTTCGAACCCGGTCCTCTGCACACTCGCAAGCGGTGACGCTGAGAGGCCCCGAGGTGAGTAAATGCAAGGTTTTTATAGGTATGTACAAACAAGGTAGAGTGGGACTGATCGGTTGACATTTGAAAAGGGTATTTGGCATAACCTGATTGGTCTCAGGGAGAGTGCGCTTTAGCAAGCAGGGAGTACAGAAGCAGAACTGGCGGTTAACAACGGGGGATTGGCTACTTTGTCCAGGGGATATTTTTGAAAGTTGTTTGTACCAGGGCAGGAAAGTTGAAGTTGCTGTTGCTCTACTGATTACCAGGGTGGGAGTTGTAGTTGCTGTTGCTCTGCTGATTACCAGGGTGGGCCAGGGAGGTTAAAGTTGCAGGGAGCGGCCAGAACAGTTTGGGCCTTGATAAGCAGACTGGACACTCACAGTTTAATGTAAATAACAGAATGGCTACTGCCTTAAAATGAAGTTACTTTGGCCCTTCAATCCTTGGAAAATTAAGGAAGGCCTAGATGCCCAAAGGAGGTGACTGCTGATAGAGAGGGAGGCTAGGCTTTGGAAAGGGAGGATAAATTGCCTTTGACACAGAGGCTCACATATAACTTTGCGGAAGGTTCTTTCAAGCCATTTGGTATTTGCTGTCTTGGTTGCTAGTGCCCAATTTATAGAGCCTTTATGACCTCTTGTCTCTTATGTTTATGAGAAGGATATTAAAGCAGGTGGCCTATCATGGGGAGATAATTTTTTTACCCAAATATCTAAAATTAACTATTGTGAGTTTTATATAAATGTTGAATAAAGAAAACCTCCAATATATAAACTTTATAGTTTTCCAGATACCATCCAAAACCCTTGCCAGCTTTGCCTCCACTATATTATAAGCAAGGATTTAGAAATCAAATATCTAACAGAAAAAAGCAGATTTCATGTCTCCCAACTCTATCACGGGCACTCTATTGCTTCTTGTATAAAACTCAGTTAAGTAGGACCTCTTTCCGTGGCTTTTATCCTGTGTTTTTGGCTGCAAAGCCAGGAATTGTTGATAGGCCAGTTAGTGTAATCTCAATATTGATTCCTACCTCTTAAGGCTTCTTCAAAGCTTTTTGTCAAAACACTCACACAAGAATCAGAGTGGGCAGAAATTGATTTTGGAGAGCAAATCTTTCTTTTGAGTACAAATTAATAAAAACAAAACAAAGCTGTGACCTAGCCATTCTCCTTTTTCACTTTTACTGGTGCAGTTTATTTAAGCATTGAGATGTTTTCCTGTCTTGGTAAATAATACGGTAAACATCTTTTTATATGCTGACTCCATGGGTAGAGGGAATAAGTTGTAGGGAGAAAGAAGCTTTGTCTTACCTACTGTTGAGGACTATATACTTAAGCTTGTCTGGTTGAGACTTGACTTGCTTCTTGTCAATGGGAGTGCTGACATAGGAAACTGCAGAAAAGTAGCTACAGAGCATAAGTCTTAAATGTGGCACCCTTTGGCTCAGGTAAGGAAGCTCCTGTGAGGCCTACTGCTTTTTCTCTCCATTAACATCCCTTGGGCCAAGAGACTTGTAAGCCTGCCCATTATGTTTTTTCTAACTATTCCTTTCAAAGAAGTGAAACTCAAGACTGGCTTCAGTGGCCCGAGGCATGTGGGCATGCAAGAGTAGCAGGTGAGTTTTAAGACTGAGGCATGGGATAATCCAGAAGGCCATGTTGTGTTGCAGAAAATCTGAGGTGCCCAAGGAAACCCAAACAGCACACGGAGAAATGGGAGAGCACAGCTTTATTAACACCAGTGGGCTCAGTGGGATCGTTCCCCAAAGACTGAGCACCCCACCAGGTAGGGTTAGGAGTAAGTTTTTCTGGTTGCAGGCAATGGGGGATGGTAAGGTGGTGCTTTCCCAGTCTCTCAAGGCCAAATGGCCTTTTCACATGGATTTATAATCTATGTGGAGGTGTCTCAGGAGAGTGCTAAATCACCCTGGGGGCTGTTTCTTTTTTCTTTTCTTATTCAAACAGGAACCAGCCTCTGGTCTTTTACTTCTGTCTCAGCAGGAGCAATGATTTGTTATCTTAGTCAAAGGAGATGGCTATTTGGTCTTGGCTTTAGCAAGAGCAAAGAGGAACCGGAGTTGGAAAGGGGCTGGAGCTGGGAGTCTCTATCCACCTCAGTTGGAGGTTAAATTGTCATTGAAAGCACAGTGAATAATGACATGGAAGTATTTGTGTATATGTCAGGGACACTGCAATATATCTGAAGATGAAGGAATGGAATATGGAGACACAATAACAGAACACTGGTTAAGAATGAGGGGGTGCCTGGGTGGCTCAGTGGGTTAAAGTCTCTGCCTTTGGCTCAGGTCACGGTCTCAGGGTCCTGGGATGGAGCTCGAGCCCCACATTGGGCTCTCTGCTCTGCGGGGAGCTTGCTTCTCCCTCTCTCTCTGCCTGCCTCTCTGCCTACTTGTGATCTCTGTCAAATAAATAAGTAAGTAAGTAAGTAAATAAATAAATAAATAACATCTTTTTAAAAAAAAAAAAAAAGAATGGGATATAGGAGGCAGAAACTCACCTGATGCTGTGAATCACAGGAGCCCTTGTAGAGTGATCGTCACAGGGACTTGTGCATTTACCTTTGGTTGGGGATGGAATTGACAAGGATTTGTTTCTATAATCTTGTAAAATTCAGGGGCTTCATAATGGTTAGGGTGTAATATATTCAGGAACTAGCAGTTAGATTCTCATTATGGCCGGTTCCTTCAGGCAAAAACTGTTCATTGTGGACCAGGTAGTGGATTTGATCCTGACAGCTGGATGAGTTCTGAATCTTCTTTGTAACATAATCCAGTTCCATTGCAGAACGTTAGAGCGGCTCTCTCAGATAGAGGAAAGAAAATAAGTTCTTAGTGATTTGAGCATAGTACAGAGGAATGACTAAAATATGAATGCATGGGTGGATTCACATGAATAGTGGCTATTAGAAACATAAATTCACCAGACTGATGACTTCAACCACTTTTAAGGCCGTATGTGCTTAACCTCTAACTTCTAACATGAGTAAATGATACATATGTAGTGTAAGGGGGCTTATTTAGTGTCTGTGACTCATATATATTTTTCCTGGACTTGATATGTTCAAGGATCTCCACTGTCCCCAGCAATGGTCCTTAAAGTCATCTCTGTGTGGTCTATATCTGTTGTTTAGAACTTTGGTCATAGCAATGAGTAAGATGGGGAGGGCAAGGAGTTAGTGAGAATGGGATTCCTACTTTCTCTGAAAAACGCTGTGAGTGCAGACATGCATGCAACATTAATTTTGTCATCATATTGTTTGTAAGAATGCCATACTGTTAACCAAACATAGATACTATGCCCATCTGTAAAGAACTCCAGCTTAAGAAAGCAAGATTCTACAAGGAGTATTATCTCTTTTTAAGATTATCTTTGGAAACAGAAACTTGATAATATTTTCTTAAGAATATCACATCTACAGGGGCACCTGGGTGGCTCAGTGGGTTAAGCCACTGCCTTCGGCTTGGGTCATGATCTCAGGGTCCTGGGATCGAGTCCAGCATCAGGCTCTCTGCTCGGCAGGGAGCCTGCTCCCCCACCCCTGCCTGCCTCTCTGCCTGCTTGTGATCACTCTCTGTCAAATAAATAAATAAAATCTTAAAAAAAAAAGAATATCACATCTATGAATTGCAGGCATTTTAATGGTACTACTTGGATGAGTTGGATATAACAACTAAAATTTTTTTTAGATTAATAGACCCTTTATCCCAGAAAAAATTAAATGTAAATGTGTAGGCATACATATCTTTATTAATATAATTATAAATACATTCGGTTATCAACTCTAAATATTATATTTGAATATATATGTACTTTATTTCTTCCTCAATAAGAAAATGGTGAGAAACCTTAGCCCTTATGACTAAAATTTTAATTTCTCTCTCCTTGGGCTTTAATGACTTCCTATGTGACTTGTGGTTTCACCTTACCTGATTTGCTACGGAAGGGACATTGGGAATAGAAGACTAGTAGGACTTAGCACTGTGGACAGTATTGGAAGCATAAGTGAAAGGAAAAAACAGTCATGGTCCCTGTCCTCATGGAATTCAAAGTTGAATTTGGAAGCATAGGATACTGTTCACATTATCTTTTAAACTCATGGGAGTTGCCACTGTGAATAAAATGGAAATGAGACACCAGGGTCACAAAACTGGTAATTTGGCCTAGGTAAGGAAGTTAGGGGGAGGCCTCCTTGAATTAATGATCCATTTCCCTCCAGTGTGCAAGAGGACCATTGAGGGAGATGAATATTCCAGGCTGTGAGGACAAACTGCCTGAGGGGAAATGGAAAAAGTTCTAGGGGTTGAAGTGGGGCCAGCAAGGAGGAGCATGGTGTGAAGTAAGAGTGGGCAAAATTGGATAGATTGGAGTGAAGTCATTCTGGATATTTTGACCATGGTAAAGATCATGGTCCTAATTCTGATAATACTGGGTATCCATCAAAAAACTCAAAAGCAGGGAGTTGGAATGATCAAATACTTGTTTTGCAAAGATGGCTCTAGCCTCAAGGTGGAAAACTGATGGGAAGTAGAGGCCAAACTTTTCTATTTCTATAGGAAGAAACACCTTAGCTTGCGGATTTGCAGCTGCTAAAAGTTCACGTTTAGGACATTTTTTTATTGTGGATTATTTCTGAAAATGTCTCTCCTTTATTTTTTATATATTTTTTTAAGGAATTAAAAAAAAATTTTTTTTTAAGATTTTTTATTTATTTATTAGTTAGAGAGACAGAGAGAGCGAGCACAGGCAGACAGAGAGGCAGGCAGAGGCAGAGGGAGAAGCAGGCTCCCTGCCAGGCAAGGAGCCCGATGTGGGACTCGATCCCAGGACGCTGGGATCATGACCTGAGCCAAAGGCAGCCGCTTAACCAACTGAGCCACCCAGGCGTCCCAAATGTCTCTCCTTTAATACTCTGCAAAATGTATAAGCCTAACCACTCATTAGAGAAAAATGTTCTGTGTATTTGTGATGCTGTGGCTTCTAACCTGAGCATTTTTACCTACATCTGTGTTGTCGGTTGTAGTAAGTGTTGTGCTCCCCATGATGGCCAAACAAAATACAACATACTTTTCTTCTTCTTCTTCTTCTTCTTCTTCTTCTTCTTCTTCTTCAGCTTTTGTAAAATAAGCCATAAATTAAGGGTTTTGAGGGAAGATGTCTTAGACCATTATTCCCGACATTTGGGACAAATCTCCTACCCAGTTGTTTAAACCAGATTCTGCCAGTTCCCTCTCTATAATCGTGTGTTTTGAAAATTAATTTGTGAACCAGTTTCATGAAGCCTGGAACTGTTTTTTCTACAAAAGCAAGCTTTTCCAATGGAAATAACAGTTGGCATACCAAGTTGGCCTATGAATTTTAAGGGAAAAAAAAAAAAGAGACAAGTTGGGAGAAAGTATTCTCAAAAGCCATTATAAAGCCTAGCTATGGTGGTTGATAAATAGTATTTTCCTACCTACCCCTCACAATCAGATGAGGAGGTATTATTAGATCCCTATACTATAGCTGAGAAAATGGATTTATTACTTTATAAATGTATATATGTAATTCATTTTATAGACCAGTACTTTCCAGCTTCCATTTAAAATCTAGGGGTGTGGGGCACCTGGGTGGCTCAGTGGGTTAAGCCTCTGCTTTTGGCTCAGGTCATGATCCCAGGGTCCTGGGATCGAGCCCGGCATCGGGCTCTCTGCTCAGCGGGGAGCCTGCTTCCCTCTCTCTCTGCCTGCCTCTCTGCCTACTTGTAATCTCTCTCCCTGTCAAATAAATAAAATCTTTAAAAAATAAATAAAATAAAATCTAGGGGTGCATCTTTATTTAGCTGTAACAGTGAGATTAGATAGTCAACTCTTATCCCTAATAGAGGCTGATGAGTCTCCGTGCTCCCAGGCACTACTGATGGCATAGCCAGGGAAAGCGGTTCAGGAAGGATAGATGTAGACAAAGAGGTAGGGAAAGACTTTTCAGGAGATGAGATCCATCACTCTCAGCCCACAAGTACCACTTCCGCCATGACCACCATCACTCTCTTTCAAAGTACCGCTGTAACTGTCCTCATAGTTGTAGTTTGGCCCCTTTCTATTCCTGGTGGTACTAACATAGCTATCATTACTGCTATCACCCAAATACCACCACTGGTGATACCACCTTACTTTTTATCTCCGGTCTCCTACCAGTGGAACCACCACTTTGCCTGCTCTTTACCATCACCATCATCACCTTGATGACATTTCATGCAGCTAAGTCAGCTTCTCATTTCTCTTTATACATGTGCATGGATTTATCTACAAGGAATTTTGATCACAGTTTTAAAGGTCTCTGCAGCCCATTCCCAGCCTCTTGTAGAAGAAAACTGAGTCTCTGAAAAGCTATAGACAGGTTTATAGAAGAAAGAGCTTGACCACAGGAAGGATAAGGAGGTACATGCTAAAAGAGATAATATGAACTGAAGAACAAGCTACCTCAGAAGAGATTAAAGATCAGGTCCATTAGTACCATCAAAAGAGACAGATTGTAACTAGAGGGATTGAAGAAGAAATTAATGAGAGAGTTGGAGGTAATTGAGAGGGAAGAAAACATGGAGGCTATCACTCTATATTAAAATCCCTTATAACCACTATAGGTGAATCATTACCTACCAGATACTTGAGGAAAAAACTAGCAGAATTTGTCATTTTGTGTTTATCTGCCAGTAGGAACCCATGAGGTGATCTAGATAATGACCATTCAGAACAAAATGTAAATATAAAAATGAACAAGGATAGAAAATTTTAAAAAATGGTGGTAGTAGGCAATCTCAAATGATACTCGCCTCTTTTTTTGTCGAGTTATAATAGTATTGGTCAAAACCTTGAAGTTTTTGCCTATTGACAGGCCTTCCTTTGCCTATGGTGAAGAGAGAAAAAGTTACCAAGTAAGTCTCTTGGATTGATTATTTCTACTAGAAATGAAGCCCCAACAGCTCACTCTTGGTTGGGAAACAACACAGAACTCAAAGTCATCCACATAAAAACAAGATGAGCCGTTGTTAGGCAGAGTGCACTCATATCAGTTCTCTTAATACAGGAAGACACAAATTTCACACCAAATCCAGTTCTTACTGCTAGAACCCACACCTTTAAGCTCATCAGGAAAAACTTGTCTAGACTTACGAAGTAAACCCTTGTGACATGGCTTTGGAGGAAATTTTTATTTTATTTTTTAAATTTTATTTTTTTTAATTTGCTTGATAGAGATCACAAGTAGGCAGAGAGGCAAGCAGGCTACCTGCTGGGCAGAGAGCCCGATGTGGGGCTCCATCCCAGGACCCTGAGATCATGACCTGAGCCGAGGGCAGAAGCTTAACCCACTGAGCCACCCAGGTGCCCCTGGAGGAAATTTTTAAATAGGTTCCTGATAAGTTAGGAAACCAAGGGGATTCTGCCTACAACATTCATGATCCAATTAAGATCAGGATAGAGTTTCCTCTTCCAAAAATATGAAGAATAAAATGAAAATTCTTGGTGACCTTGAAAAATTACCTCAACAGGAAAGTAAGTAACAAAACAAAAGTAATCATAGAAACAATAAAATCTAGTTTATGTTTAGTTATAATTAGTAGGAGTCCCAACTATAAATGCAAATACATTAAATTCTCACTGAAAATAAAAAGGTTCATATGCATGGAACAAGCACCTATCTATTATATGTAAGTGATACAGAGAAAACCATTTAATGGGAAATTTGAAAATGAAAGGATAGACAAAGCTATGTAAGGAATATTAAAAAGAGGAGTAGCAATTTTATGTTGGAGAATTTAAAACTAAAAAGCATTAACAGAAAACAGAATACATGATTCAAATTGAAATTTTCTGAAAAGATGTAATTTAAGACCATTTAATACTTGTTAACATAGCAAGGAGTTCTGTAAATCCAAATACAATGTGATGAGGGATAGGGAAAATGAGATGTGCTTCATAGGGAAAATAGGTGTGCTTCAGCCTGATTCTCCTTCCTTTGGAAGCAACAGTAAGATAAGGTCTGAGGTCTTGCCACGAATCATGAAGTGTCAAGGAAACAGATTCTGTTCCCATTATCCAGCATTAAGTTCAAAGAAATATTTGGATCAGGCCAAGTCAGCCCTGGGGAGGCTGGGTGTGAAATAGGAGATACTTTG
>ML093360.1:0-15445 GCA_003697995.1 Taxidea taxus jeffersonii | reverse complement strand
AGAGAGAGAGAGCGCGAGCGAGCAAGCACAGGCAGAGGCAGAGGGAGAAGCAGGCCCCCCGCCGAGCAAGGAGCCCGATATGGGACTCGATCCTAGGACGCCGGGATCATGACCTGCGCCGAAGGCAGCTGCCCAACCAACTGAGCCACCCAGGCGTCCCGGGAATATTTTTTTTAAACACTTTGTGTAGAGG
Organism: Taxidea taxus jeffersonii; assembly: GCA_003697995.1. Taxonomy (NCBI): domain Eukaryota; kingdom Metazoa; phylum Chordata; class Mammalia; order Carnivora; family Mustelidae; genus Taxidea; species Taxidea taxus. Next base: position 15,252 of record ML093360.1, on the reverse strand, counting down.
TTATTCCCAGCATCATAGAAGGCATCCTGTATTTCTGTCTGAGATTAATGAGATATATGGGCCCAGGTGAGGAGTCTGTAGCACAAATGTGTCCAGCTGAGGCTCCCTGTAGAACGGCTCCATTAATACCGGACGGAGATAGTTATGCTTGCATCACGTCACATGATGCACACTCAGATGTTAACTTGTTAGTGGGGACTAGGAGCCTGGGATTTCTTAGATCCATGCTTTGATTTCTTTGCTCTGTTTTGGAAAATTCTTTGCCCTTGTCCCTTTCAATTTTGCATTGCCTCATTCTCTTTTTCCTCATTCTGGGATGCCAGTCCTGTGATCCTGATACTTTAATCTGCATGTGTTTCTCTGAACTATTTTCAAGGTTAGAGATTGACTCTAGATGTACCTCATCTGCCTTTAAACATGTATGTACTGGATTCCTAAGTACATACTTATTTCCACTTGATTTTTAAAATACGTTTTTTAGTCATCTGTCTCAATTCTACATCTTGCTTGTATTCCTGAATACATTAATTACAGCAAGTTTAAAGCCTGTGATAACTCTGGTGTACAGCTTACCTGTGGATCTCCTTGATCTTTTTTTGTTTTGCTTTTGAGTAATTTTTGTCCTTTTCCATAAATGATCATTTCCTTTACTGAGAAATGGACATTATGCATGGAAACTTGTAAGAGACTCTGGATGATGTTATTCATTGAAGCTTTTTTACTTTTCTTTAGTCAAGGAGCTAGGCTAGGGATGGATGACCTTTAATTCAGTTGGGGGTTGAACCCAGGGCAGCAGACCTTTAGTCTGTGGCTGTCATTCTTAGGGTTTGGTATTTTATTTATTTATTTTTAGCTTTTTTTTTTTTTTTTTAAGATTTTATGTCTTTATTTGATGGAAAGAGAGAGAGACAGTGAGAGAGAGAGAGAGAGAGAGCAGGAGGAGTGGGAGAGGGAGAACCAGGCTTCCCACTGAGCAGGGAGCCTGATTTGGGCTCCATCCCAGGACCCTGGGATCATGACCTGAGCCGAAGACAGATGCTTAACTGACTGAGCCACCCAGGCACCCTGGCTTTGGCCTTTTAGGATCTCTCATAATTCAAACAAACACACACACACAAACACACACACTATGGTATTGTTTGTTTAACACACATGCTATGGTACCCTCTTTCCCGATGGCCGTCAGACCAATTTCATTTTCCACTTTGGTCTCCTGGCTCTATGAGAGTTTCAGAAGTTGTTCTCACTTTTCCAGCTTCTCAGTCATCTACAGGATTAGTAAACTTTGCTAAATTTATTTGAGCACCACCAGGCTCTCGTGTTTCTAACCATTTTTACCTGTAGTACAGGAAACTTTTTTTTACTTCTTTTTAGAATTTAGAATGCTCTCACTTTCTTGGAATTTTAAAATTCCATCAAAAAGATGTAGGTGTGTGTATTAAAAAAAAAAAAAGTCCTGATTTGTTCTTAAAGGGTTCATTCCATGAGAAATTTTGTGATTTTTTTTTTAGCAATGACAAACTTTATTTTGCTATTTTTTATTCATTCTATTCTGTCTTGAATTTTTATAATGTAGATTTTAGATTTTTCTGAATCTATCCTTGTTTTCAGAAAAGGCAGAATAGTAAAATAGTGAAGAGAGTAACATTATCATGTTTTATATTGTCATTTTAAGATTTAGGTAACTGGATAAACTTAGGCAAGTTTAAAAAACTATCTGTGCCTAAGTTTCATGTTCAAGTTCATTAATTACACATTTTACAGATGACTCAGAAAAAAAATTAGGTAAAATATCATTATTAGTTCTCACTTGTCCAACACTGGGGGTTACTGCTTTAACTTCCAGATCATTAATTTACCCTTCATCTATGTCCCTTTTATTAGACTATTTTTTCCCTTTAATCGATCTTAAAATAGCCAACATCTCTCATGTAGTTACACAATTACTGCTTTTTGGAGATTGCCTTGCTTTGAATATAGATTTGGATTTTAAAATTCTCTTTCATAATTTGCATTATGTTCCATTTTAATTCATCTTAGTCCCTTTTCTTTTGTTGTTCGGTCTTCACTACAAATATTTGATAATTCTTATTTATGTTTTTAGGAACTAGAGTGATGATTGGGGATGGCTAGTATATTCTTAGCAATTTACCAGTTAGTTTCCACAATAGCATCTCTTTTTCAACAGGAGAGCTGACTGTGGGCTCTGGGTTAATGGAAAATATGTCAAGGTAGTTTTGCCTTCTGGATGCAGTGATAGAAAGCTCAAACAAGAGATCACCCACTGACAAATGGGATTTTGAGAGGTAGGGGAATTATGTGTGTGTTCAAAGGTTGCCATTTTGAGCTAAAAATCTTTTAACTTTTCAAATGTAATAAAGGCAGTGGCAGTAGATTTTAAACAGAATACTCTTCACACTTGTGTCGTGTTACTAGGTTTTTATTTTTATACTTAGAGTTATCTATCTGTGAATTAAGATTCATCTACATTTTCAGGGATATTCTTTTTTAGCCTTTGGGGGAACTTTAGTAAAGTTATATTATACAACTCATTTTCTTTTCCAATTAAAAATAAAACATTTTGTTATAATTCTCATTTAGATCTTGTGTCAAAATCACTACATTTCTTGAGTGCATGTTTCTTTTTTTCCTTTCGCTGTTAAAATCAGTTTATTCTCCAGCCAAATGTTCCCAGCAGTTTCTGTCAATTTATATATCTATAAAGGAGGATATGTCAGAAACCATTTAGCAGTTTCCAGCTTCATTTTGAGAAGCTTTGAGAAAAGGAAGAATATGTATGGTCTGGAATACCAACATAAAATCTACTACTTTCTGAAATTAGGATAGATTTTAATGAAATCTTACTGGAGGATTAAAAAAAGACAAAGGAAGATAAAATTTCATTTTTCATATTTCTTGAGATTTTCCTAGGCACATGGAGCCTTCATATATTTCCTTAAAATACTTCTAAAAAAATCAACACAACTTCTAAAGAATGCTGACTGAAACATTCAGCGTATAGAACGAAGATGATTACATCACAAACCTCAGTATATTTCTGTTTTAATCATAGAACTATCATCTTCCTAAGAAAAGGATTTGTGAAAATATTCAGAGTACTCATTTCATGTTGTAGTAAAAAGATCATGTGCTCAATGCAATAACAGTGACAGTGATAGTAAGCTTTTCTTAATAAATTACATGCTAGTTATGGTATTGATTCTTCGATAAATGATAGCACTTTGTCATATTAATATATTTGTAATAAATGTATATGAATGAATACTTGCAGAAACTTCATTCTAGTGCTCATAAAATTTGACCTAATTAAAAAAGGCTACTTGCACAGATCATATCCAATTTTATCCCTTGGTTTTCTTAAACATTACCATTTTCTTCTTTGGAAAATGAGGGAGCCAAGAGGTGCTGAGGTGGCTCAGTGGGTTCAGCTTCCGACTCTTATTTTCAGCTCAGATCTTATCTCAGGTTGATGAGATTGAGCCCTATGTTGGGTCTGCACTGGGTGTGGAGCCTGCTTAAGATTCTCGCTCTCCTTCTGCACCTCCCCATCTCTCTTTCACTCCCTCTCTTAAAAAAAAAAAAAAAAATGAGTGAGCCAAATAAAAATGCAGTGTGTGTGAAAAATCTGCTTTTTGTTGAGGTAAATTCTACTTGAATTTTGACTGAAAGGGATATATATTATTTTTTTCTGGTTGAAGATGTTTGTTCACATATGTATGTCAGGGCAGCAAAAAACATATTTAAAATAAACCATCATGAAAGAAGGAAGAAAAAAGAAAACCTTGTCTTCAGAAAAATCTTCATTTCAATGAATATTCTGACATTTTTTTGTTGATGAATATATTATTGAGGCAGATTATTTAAAAATTTTTCATTTTATTGGAATCTCATAAATGTATATAGATAGTTAAGATAAAGTTTAATTTTTTTCCTAATTATTAAAAAAAATCTATCTCAATTCAAATGGGGTAAAGTTAGCTTTTCAAATATGAGATAGAATTAAAGAAATGGAAAAACCCAGTAAACATAAGTCCTTTATATGCATACAAATGAATAACAACTGTTTATTTGTCCTATCTTTGACATCTCAATATTTTTTCATGCATTAACATGCTCCTTAGTGATTAGTGTTAAATCCCATAAGCAGACAGTGTTTATCCTCTATCCAAAGTAAATAATAAATACAGGATACATGATTTTGAGTACCTGAGACAATAAGAGACCCAGAATTGTGGGGGTAAATTTTCATGAATTACTGCCTTTTTAGTAGTTGGAAACTTTTAGTAGTATTCCTTTTAATGTTTCAATCTACATGAGCCATTAAATTATACTATCTATATCTTTTTAATATTGATATGTATACACATACATACATGCATATAAACAAATACAGGTATATGCACACAAATTTCTAGTTTCACGTAACTGACATATGTATAGATAATTTCAATAGCCTTTTTATGCTTTTCTCTCTAAATTTCAGGTATTCTATAATTATTTTAAATTCAGATAAGAATGAAGCGAAGGTGTCTGGGTGGATCCTTTGGCACCTTCCTTCAGTTCAGGTCATGGAACCCCTCATCAGGCTCCTGCTCAGCAGGGAGTCTGTTTGACCCTCTCCCTGTGACCCTCACTTGTGCTTGCTCTCTCTCTCTCTAGTGCTCTTTCTCAAATAAATAAATAATTTTAAAAAATGAAGCAAATATCATAAGATAATGAATTTTGAACATAGGGGTTTAAATAGTACTCAATTTTTTTTTTAATTCAGAAGAAAAAGGACAAATTGGTAAATACAGAGCAAACTTAAAAATGGTCTTATGGGGGCACCTGGGTGGCTCAGTGGGTTAAGCCTCTGCCTTTAGCTCGAGTCATGATCTCAGGGTCCTGGGATTGAGCCCGGCATCGGGCTCTCTGCTTGGCAGGGAGCCTGCTTCCTCCTCTCTCTCTCTGTCTGCCTCTCTGCCTAATTGTGATCTCTGTCTGTCAAATAAATAAATAAAATATTTTAAAAAAATGGTCTTATGTGATCTGTCAGCAGCTATAAAACACAGCTCTGAGTCAAACTTTGCACACGATGCTACAACGCAGTATGAGGAGTTCGTAGAAATCAATAATGAAAAAACAAAAAGCCTCCAGGATGCCAGGGATTTGGTTTGCTTCACTAACCACTCTTTGCCTAATGCATGACAAAGAACTGCTGTTCAACCAGGCAACCCAAGTCATTAATGATAGATAAATGTTCATTATCGCTTATAATAAAAAATGCAAACTAAAACAGTATGATTTTTCTTTGCCTAACAAGTGTTTGGAGATTAAAATACTCAGCATTGTGAAGATAATCTGCTTACTTACTTCTGGAGAAATAGAAGTTGATACAACCTTAATGGAGACAATTTTGCTTTCCTAAAAAAATCTTTAAAACCTTTCATCTACTTGAATCACAGTTCACGTTCTGATAGTGTATCTTTTAGAATAATTAAAAAACCCCAATTCTTTATTCCTCTTAATGGAACAAGGAAACAGTCTAATTGTCCACTAATATAATATCAATATAGTATAATATTGAGTGGTAAGGGGCGATGGTGAAAAAAGGTGAAGTAGCTTAAGAGTATACTTAGCACTATGAGTACTGAGAAATGTAGAGAATCCTTGAATCCCTATACTGTACACCTGAAACTAATATCACACTTTACGCTAACTCTCTTAGAGTTCAAATAAAAGTAAAAAATCACAACAAGTTTTAATATTTTGGTAAAAAAAATTTGTTTTAGTGTTTAATTAGTAGCTAGCATATATTGAATGCTTACTCTGTGTAAAACACTGTTCCAAACATTTATATGTGTAAATTTCTGATTCTCATATCAACAAACAATTGTTTTTCCTTGTGAGTATTGTTTTATTCCTGTTTGACAATGAATAAGATCAAGGGTGAAAGATGTTAGATAAACTGCTTGAGCCTTCATCATTAGACCACCACAGAGTCAGAATTTGAACCCAGGAAATTTGATTGAAGATCTTGAACTCTTTTATTATTCTGTTTCTGATTGAGAAAAGGTATAAAAATGTGAATATAACATCACAAGTATTTTACACACAAACGCAAACATACACCAGGGAAAAAATAAGTTTAAGATGGCCACTTTTGTGTGGTAAAATTATGAGTGACTCAGTGTTTTTTGTTTCTCAGTATTGGATATACTCTTCTACAATAGATTTGTACCAGCTTTATGATGAGATAAAAGTATACAATTTTAGACCAAATGTCAAGCCTTGTCATGAACCATATCATGGACTTAAATTTGAATTCCGTTATTTGAGGATAAGTTACACAAATCAGGTCTCTGGAATGCAGAATAGGGCTTGGCATAAGAGTGAGTTCTCAAAAAATAGTTTCTAAATGGCTAAAAGAAGGAATGAATCAAATGGCTAAGTCATTTGAATTGGGTAAAGTTGTTTCCTATTTATGTAAGATTTGAGGCTTATGGATTTCTTGAAGTTCACATACATATATGTTATAGAGATGACTTGACTATTCCAGGAGTATTTTTAAAATTATTTCTCTTGAATAGTATTTTAAATATGTTCTATAGAATATCAGCAAAGCAGGATGATAATTTAAAACCAGGCCCTGTTGTCAAACAACAGATTTTGGAAATGATAAGTATTATATCTCCTTCTTACAGAGTTAAAATTCTCATTACTATTTTATTTTAAGGAAGAAGTCTTAGGATAAAGAAAATTTAAAGTTTTGTTCTTTTACCATAAATCCCTTTTAAGGAAAAATTTTTACCACTTAATTTTACTGGTGTACTATGGAAACTTTGGAATACTTTCTGGTCAATAACGCCTAGGTAATTTTTATTCCCTTCAGTATGCTTACCATGACATAAAATCTCTTACACTCTTGGAGGATAGATTGATTACACAGGAATGACTCTCCAGATATGAGTGTTTAGGAATTCAGGAATTCTACTCTGACCATAGTTTCATATTTTAACTTTAGTTATATAGTATAGTTTGTCAACAGTATTATATTATTCATGTCTCTCTGGATAGTAAACCTTTGCTTAAACAACATTTGAGCCAAGAACTAAAGGAACTTAAGAATTTAGTCCTGTCTGGAAATATATGGCTTTCTAAATAGTCCGTCAGAATAAAATCACTGATTTTTCACATATATAGGGTAGTACTTACATTAGGTCATCTTTTTTTTGACTGCAGATTTCCTAGAAATATTAACACAATGATTTTGGTTCTGCTTCAATAGTATTGTTAAAGAAGTATGTATATTCATAAGTAAAACAAAATAGCTCAGAAGAAGATGCTACAAACTATCTAAAAAGTTTGGTGGACAAACTTCAAAGTATCTTTCTATGTACAGAAACTAGTATAGATACTGGTATGCTATTTTACATAAATGGATTTTTATTCTGTGTATTATTTTATAACCCATCTACCCTAGCAACTTCCACTCATTTTTCCCTATCCTTTGGCCCTCTGATCTATTCATAGTGTTGGTTTTTTTTTAAGATTTTATTTATTTATTTGACAGAGAGAGATCACAAGTAGGCAGAGAGGAAGGCAGAGAGAGAGAGAGGAGGAAGCAGGCTCACTGCCGAGTAGAGAGCCTGATGCAGGACTCGATTCCAGGACCCTGAGATCATGACCTGAGCCGAAGGCAGAGGCTTAACCCACCGAGCCACCCAGGCGCCCTTCATAGTGGTTTTTAATGGTACCTTGTATGTCCATATTATGGGAATTTCTTTACCTGGCATATATTCCACTTTATTTTTCTCCAAGTTAAACACAAGTGACAGATGGTTCATATATTAGCTCAGGTTATTTCAGAGAAACTTTCCTATCCTTCTGTTCCCCACAAATTTCCACTACTTCATAACAGCTGTAACAGATGTAATATCACTTTTTTGCTCAGGTAAGTTGTCTTTCCTTAGAAGAGTAAGCTTTCCATAAGGGCATGGCTACAAACCATTCATTCATTCATTCATTCATTCATCTCATTTGTGTAATATTTGTTAGTACTCACCCATTCCCATGCTTCTGTGCTGACTATCACAAGGACCTAGAAGTCAGAAAATTACATTTTTAAAACTCTATTGCAGTTGGATTTTGCATAGGTTTTGCCAGTAGGTGTCTTTGGATGGAGGTAAGATACCTGGTGGGCAAGGAAAGCTGTTCTGCCTCTGGCTGCAGCATCAGAATCACCTACAGGTGACTGTGGGACCCAGGCAGTAGCATCAGTAATTTGAGTTATGAGAGCATAGAAGTTGCTGCTTAGTACATACCTTTAAAAGCATCCACAATGAGCTTGGGGTGATGGGATCCAGCCTGGGTAGTGGGAGCTCCTGATTTCTGGGCAACACCATCATCTCCCTTGTGTTCTTCCAGCCATTCCATCACCTTTATACAAAACTGTTACTTTGGACCACCCACTGCTTTACATATATTTCTTTCTGATTTCCTTACTGGATCCTGACCAATCACATCATATCAAGTATTTTGTTCATATCAAGTATTTTCAATGAACGAGTGCTCCTGCTTTTCTACTCAATAATATGCCATAGATAGATTTTATGTAAATAAACACATATCTACATCAACATTGATTTTTACAAATCGATTTAAATTACTTCTTCTAGCTAAGGTATAAAATAGAAATGAGGTTTATTACAATCATCCCTATCTCAGTTGAGGCTACATTTAATTTTTAACATTCTATTATTCTGTCAGACTTCAACTTCAAATGATGAGGAACTGTAATTAGGACTATGGGCTTACATGAATTTTTAGACCATGTGTGGTTGTATTTAAGCTCAATTTTCACTAATAATTTAGAATAGGAAAATTATTTAACTTATTCATACTGATGAAAAAGTATCTTTCAAAGAGTATTTTAATATATTCTATTAGATGAATAGATTATTAGAAAATAAACTGATCATAGATACTAGTTGTATTTGGTATTCTATCTGATTAAAATGTTCTTGAATTATGATAATAAGATAAAAAAAAATCCTCCAGAGTTCTAAATAGTCCTAAAGATATTCTTACATCCTCAAGATGGTAGGAGAAAGTTTCAGGCTTGGAGAACAACTGTATAATTGAACAGATTCTAGTTCACCCTAACTTCAAAAAACTGGAAGCTGAATAATATAGCCTTTGAGAGGAAAAAAAAATATATTAAAAATGTCACTCTCCCTTTAATTTTGAAAGCAGCTCTAATTAAAGGAAACAATGAAACACTCTTTGTATTAAAAAGTCATTCATTGTATTATAAAAATGTCTCAGCATGTACAGAACAGAAAACAAAAATGACAGGCATTTGAACTGAATAAAGAACTGATTAATTTTCATTTCTTTTTTATATTGAGATAAAATTGACAATGCAACATTATATTAATTTCAGGTGTACAATGTCAGGATTCGGCACTTGTGTATACTGTGAAATGATCAATGCAATAAGTCTAGTCACCATTGTTACCATAAAAAGTTAAAAAAGAAATTTTTTTTCTTTTATGACAACCGTCAAGATCCATTCTCCCAGCAACCTTAAAATACGCGCTACAGTATCCCTGAATTTAGTCCCTATGCGGTGTAAGACATTCCCATGACCTTCACATACCATGTGAACATGGGTATGTTCCGTTGTGAAACTAAAGTCTGTACTTCCAGACTACCTCACGAATTTTGACTAGACCCAACTTCCTTCCCACCCAGCAACTACCATTGTGTTCTCCAGATCCATAACTTTGGTTTTGTTGGTTCATGTTTTCTTAGATTCCGCATAAGTGGAATCATATGGTATTTCTTTCTCCATTTCACTTATTTAACATAAATAGTATCCATATTATGCATTAATCCTTCCATATTATCCATTATCCATATTATCTGTGCATGTTGTAAATGGTAAGCTTTCATTTTTTTCTTGTGGCTGAATAATCTCCCATTCTGTATATATGTATACACCAGGACTTCTCTATCCATTCATCCATCGATGGGCACTTAGGTTGTTCCCATATCTTGACTTTTATAAATAATGTTTTAGTGAACATAGGGGTGCAGATAATTCTTTGGATTGGTATTTTTGTTTTCTTTGGATAAATATCCAGAAGTGGGACTGCTGGATCGTATAGTACTTATATTCTTTAATTTGGTGGGGGTCTCCCTACTATTTCCCATAGTGGCAGCAACAGTTTACATTCTCACCAACAGTGCACAAGGTTCCCGATTCTCTGTTTTTATCAATAACTCATTATTTCTTTTTTTTTTTTATAATAGCCATTCTAACAGGCATGAGGTGATAGCTCATAATAGATTTGATTTGCATTTCCCTGATGAGCCTCTTTACATGTACTTTTTGGCCATCTGTAGGTCTTCTTTGGAAAAATGTCTGTTCAGATCTTCTGCCCATTTTTTAATTGGATTTTTTTTTTAATTTTTATTCATTTATTTATTTATTTTCCTTAGAACTCACCTCTGAGGGAATGTTAGGGGGCTTTTTCCTTGAAAATAGTAAGTTAGGAATATGTATTTGAGGTAACATAAGTGAGTATTATGTTTCTTCTTCTGTAAATGTGTCAAATTTTATCTGTTTTGAAAAACTAATTTTTATTAAGCAAATGTGAAAGAGGTAAAGCTTAACAATCTATAACAAATTTGTAGAAGAGGCCATCTAACGTGATTATTCTTTTTGTGTTAAAATATGTGACTGGGTGATGGACATTAAGGAGGGCATATGATGTAATGAGCACTGAGTATTATATAAGACAGATGAACCACTGAACTCTACCTCTGAAACTAGTTATATGTTAATTAAAATTATACATTATACGTTCATTAAAAAATAAGTGACTTTCACTGATAATAATTTCTTTGTTTATAAGTATTTAATTGAATTCCACTTAACATACAGGGTTATATTAGTTTCACGTGTACAGTATGGAGATTCAACAATTCAGTACATTACCCAGGGCTCATCACAGCAAGCATTCTCCTTAGTCCCCATCACCTTTTTAACCCATCCCCCACCCACCTCCCCTCTGGTAACCATCAGTTTGTTCTCTGTAGTTAAAAATCATTTTCTTGGTTTGCTTCCATTTCTCTCTCTCTCTCTCTCTCTCTCTCCTTTTTTGTTCCCCTTTACCCCTTTGTTTTGTTTCTTAAATTCCATGTATGAATGAAATCATATGGCATTTATCTTTCTCTGACTGACTTGAAAAGAGTTTCTTTTAAGTCTTCAAGAAGATATATATATATGTGTATATACATATATATATATCTCCAAGATATGTATATGTACATATATATGTAGTATTATATGTTATATATATATAAACATATATATATATATAATTATACATATGTTAACATGGTATATGTTCTCCCAGTTGAAGGAACATTTTAGGACATTTCTCTCCCTGTGCCTCTCTCTCTTTTCCTCTGTTTTAATGACTTGAAACTCACATAATAGAAAAGGAACTATTTTAGAGTATATAATTACTGGCATTTAGTACATTGACAGTGCTGTGCAGTCATTACCTTTATTTAGTTTTAAAATATTTATGCTGTTTTCTTGAGGTCATTTGACCATGCTGCAGAAAACCCCACCGCAGAACCTTCTTCTAGCACCGTAATGGTACCTACACCCTATGTACTCTCCTTGCACATTAACTCTGGGCTTGTCATTGTGACTTGCTTTGACCAGAGAACCATCAAAAGCATGATTCAGTCAGGGGCTTGGTAAGTGCTCCGACATTGGGCTTGCCCTCTTGAAATATTGCCTCTGTATTAGGAAGTCTATTCTGCTGGAAAAGTTACACAGAAGAGAACAGAAGCACCTTAGCCAAAAGTCTGAGTTGAGTTCATAAACATGAGAAGCCATGTGAGATCTACCAGCCCTGAACAAACATCCATCACATAGAATTGTGGATCAAAAAAATGTTTTAGGTCAATAAATGTGGGCATTCAATTATGTGGCAATAGGTATTTGAACAGTCTTTTAAAGTTTTTCTGCAACACTGTCTACATCTAAGTGCTTCCTCTAATCACCAGACTTCGTTTCAGAAGTCTGAAGTCTTTGCTTTCTTTGTTGAAATATTGCAAAGGGCAACACAGAATGAGAAGGTGGTAAACAAAGGAATGCTGGAACCATGTAACACTCTAAACCTTAATTCAAAGAGCCTCTTATGTCTAATTACTTGGGAAATCCTATGGATCCAATTTCTCGTTAATATTCTGTTAGCAGGGGGCGCCTGGATGGCTCAGTGGGTTATAGCCTCTGTCTTCGGATCCAGTCATGATCTCAGGGTCCTGGGATCCAGCCCCACATTGGGCTCTCTGCTCAGCAGGGAGCCTGCTTCCTCCTCTCTCTCTCTCTGCCTGCCTCTCTGCCTACTTGTGATCTCTGTCTGTCAAATAAATAAATAAAATCTTAAAAAAAATATTCTGTAAGCAGGGAACATAGCACTCTGCTTTGTCTCTGGGCATGGTTATCCTGATTAACTTCTGATTTTCTAAGCCCCTCCACCTGTACCATCATTTGGGGGATGAGTGAAGGGGATTCTTTCTGGTTGTGAGGTTTGAATATACATCCCCCCGTGTTTCTTGTTTTCCTGTATATCACTGTGGAAATTGACACATGATTAGACATAGATATTAAGGTACGTACTGGCCTTCCCATCTCCTCTAGCCTTGTAAATACTGATGGTATGTATTCTCCCTACATTCACAAGTATAACTGAACAACAAAAAATTAACCTGCAGCTCCTTTCACAGTACTGTCATTTGTCATTTTCATAGTCAAAATTGCTACAAAAGGAAGTCCATTTGTCCTTTGTTGTCATTAGCCTTATTGTTTTAATTTTGTTCTAATAGGAAAGTTCATTTATTTTGGTGGATAAGTATTAGACTCATGTTTAAAATAATGTTACTTAAGGCATGATTGCATTAAAATAATGAGATAAACACTGTGGGAGATATAAAAATGCATAACAGATTATCCCTTGCTGATACAAAATTACAATCCAATTAATAGAATGCTTTATATATGCCCTGATGGCTGAGATATGTGGGAGGAGTTTGTTTGTAAACCTCTTAGAATAAAGGAATCACATATTCAAATCACCTGTATTTAGACTATTATTTATTTTTTATACGTATAAAAATGATAGTATGCAGAAAAAATACAGAGGCCTGAGAGAGTCATCAGAATGAGCAAGAATGTAAAAATAGGGATACGATCCAGATCATGTTGGAAATCTTGGGTTATACTCAATGTACTTAAAATCATAGGCAAATGCTTTTAAGTTTAACAGACTTCAAAAATTTAATTTTTAGTACCTGTGTAGCATTTTATTGTGTGGATACAACATAAAGTGCTTAACTCTTAATCTATTGTTAAATTGGCCCCTGCGTTTTATCACATAGCCAATATTGTAATATATTGGAATACTTTCAGTTATTTTAATGGAAAAAGTTTTTTTAAGGCAAGCTTCAGGCCATTATACATGCTGCTTTTAATTTTTTAAATACTTCCCCTTCTCCAGGTACCACCCTCTTTACTGAGTTAACTCTTACCATTGAACTCTTGCCCAATGTCTAATATCTGTGTCACCAAGAACATTGGTACTATTGTAGTCACATATAATATGTTTCAATATTTAAAAGGTATGTATCAAGGTACCAGATGTTACATAAAACATGCTGTGTTTACTTACTCATGCACATATACCTTCATAAATATGAACTTTTTCAAACTATTATTTTATATTATTGAATGATAGCAAAATATCAAGATCAAAAGTGACTCAGTCTAATTAATATAGCTCATGTCTGGCATTTTTTGATGTGTTGAAGATAGTTGGATGCAACATATCACTTACAAATCACTAATTTATCAAATTTTATTTCCTTCATTTCAAAATCCCTAGTGAATGTTTTTCATATAATTTGTATTCCAAACTGAGCAACTTCTCTTTAATCTTTATAGTTCTTAGTAGTAGTATATGGATTAAAATTTGAAGATAAATAACTTTGCCAAGAAGAAGTAAATGGAATTATAAATAATATATTTTTTAAAGATTCTATTTATTTATTTATTTGTCAGAGAGAGAGCAGGAGCGAGCACAGGCAGACAGAGTGGCAGGCAGAGGCAGAGGGAGAAGCAGGCTCCCCGTTGAGCAAGGAGCCCGATGTGGGACTCAATCCCAGGACGCCCAGGATCATGACCTGAGCCGAAGGCAGCCGCCCAACCAACTGAGCCACCCAGGCATCCCTATAAATAGTATTTTAAAGCAATATCTAAACTGGGAAAAAAAGTTTATGTGTCACGTTCAAATACAATGGGTTTCCATATAATAAATTATCATCAGAAAAGAGCCCAACATATTTTAGCATCATACAAATCATTATGTTTTGTAATCCAACATCCATAATGTCTTGTAGTAACATTTAGATCCATACAGGGCTTCTTCTTTCAAATATTTTGATGCTGGAATGTTTACCAGTAAGTTAAAAAAAAAAAAAAACATGTTTCTCAATTTGTTCATCCCTCTATTAGTAAGGGTTATATCTTAGTTCATAGTGACTAGAAAATTGACTCTATATTAAGTGGTTCATAATATTTGTATGCAAACATTGCCTTCAGGGAAGCATTATTTCTGCATTGTATTTTACTGGACTGCGACCTTTATGCAGATTTCACTTGCAGTTTCCTTTAATATGAAAAATATAATTTTTAAAAATTTATTTTAAAAAGTGAAACAGCCATACTTAATTTGTTTAGATTTAAAGGTCTTACTAACATTATTAGTAGCAAACAAAAGTTCTTATCAAATGCCTCTAGATGTACTCAAAACTGAATTTTAATAGTGGCTAGACTCCCTGTATCTGAGAATATTCTATTGTTTCTCTGAACTTTTCTGATACATTCTGTCTTGGTTGAGTGAAATCCAGTTGCTTTCACAGAATGTTATATTCCTGGCATGTGTTTGAGAAAGGTTGTTTGGTCAAATAATTGATATGTGTTCATCAATGTATGCTATCTTAGGTAGATCCATAAAGCATGATATAAAATACATAATTATTCCAAATAACATAATCAGTTTTGGTGCGTTTGAGACCACTTCTCCCAATAACATACACCACCACTGGCATATTCTACTAATCTCATTTTGAAGCTACCTTCTTGGTTGTCAGTTATTACATTATTTTAAA
>ML093359.1:38402-103011 GCA_003697995.1 Taxidea taxus jeffersonii | reverse complement strand
CAAAGAAAAAGAAATACTCCTCCACATTCACAATATAATATGCATACACCTTATTTCACTAGAGACCTGGACAATGACAACAGAAACAAAACTAAATGAAGAGAACAAAGGGTGAGACACTTAGAGCATGGAAACGGAAATGCTTTTATTTCAGAGGATGGAGATAACATATATTATGAATCCCTAAATATATCTTGAAGATCATTAGTCAAATTTCCTTATTTTATGAGAGCAATCTGCGATTAGAGAAAGCAAGTTATCTGCAAATGGTCATACCTCAGCCTACAGCAAAATTTGAGATGGGGAAATCTCTTGTTACACTAATGGGGGGGTTGTTGGGGGTGGGGGTGGGGGAGGGATAGAGTGGCTAGGTTATGGACATTGGGGAGGATATGTGCTATGGTGAGTGATATGAATTGTGTAAGACTGATGATTCACAGACCTGTACCCCTGAAGGAAATAATACATTATATTTTAATAAAAAAAACTTTTTTAAAAGGCCATTTATATATGTTTATGGGGGAAAAAAAGCCTCTTGCAGCAATATTTCACTCAGGCACAGTTCTCTCCCATAGAAACCTTGTTTTTTTAATTTTTATTTTTATTTAAACATATAATGTAACCCCACCACCCTCTCCCAACCCCCCCCACCCCCCTCAGTTTGTTTTATGACATTAAAAGTCTCTTTTAATGAGGTTTGTCTCCCTCCTGATCCCATCTTGTTTCATTTATTCTTTTCCTACCCCCTTAACCTCCAACCCCGTTGCATCTCTACTTCTTCATATCAGGGAGATCATATGGTAGTTGTCTTTCTCTGATTGACTTATTTCGCTAAGCATAAAATTAGAACAAATCCTACTGACATATTGTTAAAAATTTTTCATTATAATTCTGATTATCAAATTTAGTATAAAATTTGAAGCCTTTCTCTCTGTCAAATAAATAAATAAAATATTTTTAAAATTAATTAATTAATTATTTAAACAGGTGACTGGGTGGCTCGTTAAGCATCTGCCTTCAGCTCAAGTCATGATCTCAGAGTCCTGGGATCGAGTCCTACATTAGGCTCCCTGCTTCTCCCTCTCTGCCAACCACTTCCCCTGCTTGTACTATCTCCCCCTCTCTCTGTCAATAAGTAAGTAAAATCTTTAAAAAATAAAAAAATAAATAAAATTTGAAACCAGTTGCCCTCTGAATTTACAAAATGAAAGTCACTTAGCTACTTAATAAAAATGATATATTCTTTACTAATATGACAAAATCTGATTTATTAGATGCCCATTATTAATTAATAAGAAGCCTACAGATAAATTACCTAACAACCTCTCCAAGAATAGAGTTATAGTTTCATATCTTCTCTAAACATGAGCATACCTTTTCTTAGTGAAATAAATAAAGTCATTGTGCATCTGCTAACATTGTTAATGTATTTAACTAAAATCATTTAACACCTTTTTCAACTATATATTAATTCTTAACAATGTCCATTTCTCTCATGATAAAGTTACTTTTTAATAATTGCTAGAAATTCATATAAGAAAGAATTAAAGCACATATGCCCTTTTTTAAATTAAAGGACACAATCTCTCAATGTCATCATTTTGATTTTACAGCTATCCAGTATATTTCTTCAAATATGTGATATAGATGGTTTATGCTCTTGGTCAAACATGTTAGCAAACCCAATGAACAACATTTTACTGCAACTTGGTCCCCTGGGAAATGAGAATAAATAAAATGCTAGATTGGCATTAAAAATGTAATAGTAGTTAAAGGATCTGTACAAAGGGAAATACCATAAAAATGGTTCCAAGTCCTTGATCTATTATAAAAAAGCTATTACTTAATTAAGAATCAGGAAAAAAATCCCAATGTGTGTCATATGAAGATATCTTTTCAGTTTGTTCCAGTTGATATATTTATTTGAGACTTCCTTACCTACTTTCCCCTGTATATTTTTTCTATGTTAGCTGTTTCCTTGTCTTGTTTGCTAGTATCCAGTTGAGAAACACCTAGGCAAAATGAAACACTTTGATCATGTTGATTACTTTCACTTTAAGTATGCAGTTTAAGAATATCTGTCATCTGTTCCTTATTATATTGCAGGGGGAAAATAGTGATGACTACATTGTTGCCACTTCTAAAGACTGGAAATTAAATTCCTTTTTCTATACAGTCACAAAATCAAAATCTTATTTTGAATCAGTGTACCTGTTCTCTATTAATTGTAATGCAAGATAAATAGTTAATCCTTCGAGTATTCATTATGCTTTCATTTACTGTGCATTTTTAACTAAAAATATTTTTCTAGGTTTTAAATACCCAAAGAATTTTCCAGTCATTCTGAAGGAACAATTGATTCTATCACCTCTTTAATTATGAGTAGCATTATTATTGAGCCATTATACTACCTAAAGGGTATGATTTCTAACCAAGCCATCAATATTAATTTTAACTTGTAATAGCCAAGAAATCCTGATTCCTTCTCTTCATGTTAAAAGCCATAAAGGCACTTTATACTCTTTAAAAGTTCATTTTGAGCTCTTTTCATTTAGCTGATGTCCTGACCTTCAGAATAGTCTTCCTGGATTCTGGGCACTGCCCCATGCTTGGCCTGGCTTGACAGATACTGGGCAAGTTGTTCTCACTGGCACTCTGCCCCATGTGTTTAAGACCCAGCAGTGACATCTTTCAGCTTAGAAAACCCAGCATGAACAACTGTGCTCAAAATTCTATGCAGTGACATCCAAGAAAAGTTTACTTTTTGGAAAAATAACATAACTTACTCCTGCCAAACCTATGAGGATATTTCCAAACCATATATATTTTTAAAAGAGAGAAACCTTATTTAGTGTTTTTAGACAAAAATAATACTCATGATGAAATATTTTGAGATCTCTAAATATATTCAGGATTTAATTTATTTAAAAACAAATTTTAAACATTCAAATATGATTCAGCCCTGCATTCTTTTACAATTTTCATTCAAGAACTCTAATTTAAGAAAACAACTTTATGTTGAATTGTTTTTCACATCCATGTTTTTATAAGGAAGATTAAAATCAAGATAAAATCTTTATAAATCTCTAAAGTATTCAGAATTATTTTTATGTATTCATTGGAGAAATTTTCTTTTGCCTGCATAAAAGGTAAGTGTTACTTAAACTTAATTTTCTTAAATTAAGTGTTAAAAAGACAACAAAATATGTTTAAAACTAATTCAATGCATTTTTCTATTAATGCTAAAAATACTGGAAATGTAAGAATGAGGTTCACTAAAATATTGAGATTGTTTTCCTTATTGATGTGGGAGAGGATAGTTCTTGCAATAATTCATGCCAGACTTAATTATGTAGTCTATTTAAAAGTCAAAAGACATCTGGCTTCATTGTATCTTGACTGGATGATGCTACCCTCTAAAGCCACAGGCACTGATGAATCAGAAAATGTTGTAGATGCAAGAGGTAGCAAGCATCTGCCATTGTGTCTCAAATACAATGTTATTTGGTGGACTCCAACAGTCCGCATTAAAGAACAACAGATTCCATGGTTTACACTCTTTAATATCAAACCTAGAAACCAAAGTTCCCCTTCTCTTTCTGAGCAAAGGAGAGCATACATCCAAGTGATAACTTAGTTTTGTATCATTGTTTAACTTTGATGAAACTATTTTCACATGACAATTGTATTAACAGAGTAAAGCCCAAAGAACAAAAAAATAGAAGCTCAATCCAAACCTTGTATTTAGACAGAATTGTATTATTTTAAAGTTTTCCATTTTGGGTGCCTGGGTGGTTCAGTCAGTTCGGATCGGGTCATGATCCTGGAGTCCCCGGATCGAGTCCCACATTGAGCTTGCTCAACAGGGAGTCTGTTTCTCCTCTCCCCTTCACCCCTTTTGTGCTCTCACTAGTTCTCTCTCTCTCTCTCTCTCTCTCAAATAAATAAATATATAAATCTAAAAAAAAAGTTTTCCATTTTTTGAATCTATTTTTATGGCATGTGAACCACCTTTGATATTCTATCCTATTTATCTTCTTTTTTTAACCTTCTTCAAGGATCACATGTCTTTGTCTTTTCATGGCATTTGAAGTTGACTGTGTCCTTGTGACTCATTTTGGGCAATGAAATGTGAGCAAGGACTTTGGGATATTTATAATTCTATAGCCATTAGTCTCTGGTTATGGAATGCCTTGGAGTGTATATTAATTTCCAGACACATCAGTCAGGTGAAGTTGGTTCTTCGAAGGACAGGAGCTGGCCATTAGAAGCCAGGCTGGCATGTACCAGTAAGGTGAATGATTCTAAGGGCATATGGGCAGAATTTTGGCAGAATCTGCTACATACATATTATGAGATGCAATCGTTCTTGAAGAATAGCAATTTTATAGAGTTCATTTTAGCTATTCCAAATATTACATTTTCTAGCTGAAAGAAAGACTAGTCTAGAATTTGGTGGTTCTTCACTATTTGGTTCAAGATTTGAGGATTTTCAATAATGACCTCCCCATATTTCTAATAAGGAGGACCCATCTTTATTTTGTATAGAAGTTACTCTATATTTTTGGTGTTTTAGCCACATGACTTTTCCTAATTTACTCAGATTTTTATTCATAAAATAACTTGAACTTTTAAAATATTCCAAGTTTGGATCCACTAATGAATGAGCCCTACATAAAAGTGTCATAGAACTCCAAGTCACTTCTAGGTTGACATTTTGAAAACACAGTATATGCTTCACCACACTCACTTCCCCATGTCAAAGATGGATTGGAGCAGCACTTACCTCCTGTCTCTCTTCAAAGGACATGTGCCAGGATAAAAAAGCAAGCTTTTGTTGTGTCACTTAAACTAATGTGAAGAGTCCTAACTCATGAACTTGCAAATTAAAAAAAAAAAAAAAAAAAAAAAAAAAAAAAAAAAAAAGGCCAAAAGTGTATGGGTCGGGAGATAGAATTAATTTTCTACATTATAATTTTGTAAATATTTCATTTTCTCAAGCTTGAATCTACAAATCTGACTTTCTTTTCAGTTGTGGTCTTTTTATATTCACTCTCTACAATGAGTCTGAAGACTTCAAATAATATGAGTCAAGATCCCCAGAAAAAAACAAGTTTTTAAAGAATATGATTTGCCTGTATAAATACAGGTTGTTTTCACAGTGATTTGTTTCAAAAACTTCCTCTCATATATCTGAATTCCTTACTTCTCTTTCTCTTCTTTAAATGCTTTATTCAACATCTAAATCTTGAAAATAATACAGTATATCAGTTTTAAAGGATGTTCAGAAATCATGAAACTGATAAGATCATGATTCAAAATAATTTTAATCTCTTCTTTCCTAAAATTAACCTTATGCTAAGGAGTATAATAAAAACATAAAGAAGAATACAAAACAATACAAGAAAATAAATGAATCATAAGGCCTTTGAGGCACTTCATGTATTTTGTTTGATGGCTTGCTGCATCTCAATGATTTTTTTTCCCCACAATAGAAACACTTTAAATGCTTAAGTTTTAAGGATACCAGTCAAACATATTAACAAGATAAAAGATACTGCAAAACTTTAAGCCACCTAAAAGCATTAGGTGTTTTATGTATGAGGTATACATGTTAATATTCTTGTGTATGTGTTTTTCCTATCAATTTCTCTCTTTGGGCCTCACTACTTTGAAGAGTAGTAGAGGGAAATAATTTTTCCTCACCTACAAATATTTGGGAGGAAATATTAAGAATGTTCATTCTAAATAGTAATTAGTATGAGAAAAAGTTTCCAGAATTGGACAAGACAGAATCTATATATACCATTCCAAGTAGAAAATAAAACAACAGAAACTAAGAGTTTCTTCTCAAGACCTATTTCCTCCCCCCTTTGATGTGTTCCTTTCAAATAATTCTTAAGCCAATCCCTCAAAAGAACTACAGTAAAATGACCTCTTCTGGAATAATTCTCTCAAGTAGTTATGTTATTTTTTATTTTTAAATATGCTCACTGTTAGTGAGTTATGCTCATAAATTTGTGTTATTAAATATTCATACAGTAATTTTTTCTTTCAATAAACATGTAACAAATGGGTAATGTGACTCCTGGAGTAGGTAAAGAGACAATCAATAAAAGATTCCTATTCCCAAGAACTAACAGTGCTGTTGTCAAATCACCTAAAAGAGTACGATGAGACCTGACATGCAAATTAGGGACGTATCACCTTTTGAATATAGTTACACATCAGACCAAGAATTTCAGATTTTATTAGATGGAAAATTAAAAACTACTCATGAAACTGACTGTTCCTGCCCAGAGATGAATCTGGCAGCTTCCTTATTTGAGGTCTTTAATTCTCCAAAGGACCTTTCTTTCTCCAGTTGTCTTTTGTGGAAATTTCTCACTCTCAACCACTTCCCACAAACTTCATGTGATCAGAAAGGAAGCATGGAGGTAGATGCATAATGCATTCTCCTAGCTCCAAGCCATTATTTCCCACTGTCTAGTAAAAGCTAACTAGTAGATTGAGCCATATGAAATAGAAAATATTCAATTGTTTTCCTCCTATACAAAAGACAATTTAATTAAAATTCACACATTATTTTGAAGTTCTTGAGCTTTCTTTTATCCACTGATATTATCATTTCTCAGTAGAACAACGTTTACACCTGGGTCATAACATATTTACTCATTAGAATGCTATCATCAAACAATTTTACTATGTAGACACTACTTTGAAAACCATAACTTTTAAATCTTTTGTACTCAAAACAGTCATCATTACCTGTATTCTCTTCCAGCAACTACTCTTACAGTTATATGACCCAAAACTTGTTGACTTGATTGTACTACTAAATGTGTGATGTTGAATACCTACCAGCTCCTCAGAATTGCTTGGGAGTCATTCTTTGTGTACACATCCTCATTCTCCTCAGCATATATTTAAAATTTTCACCAAATCATTTACCCCACTACTTCTACTGAATATAGTCAAATCTTATGTCCTACCTTGTATAAAAAAACAAATTGGGAATACTTTCATCTTCTTATGTCCTACCTAAGAAGTCAAAATATTATGTACCTTATTGTGGTAGACTGTATTTATTGATCTTATTCTTTCCTCTGAACCTATTGCATTAGAATAAATCCACTGATACATGGATTTATTGATATATGTATCAGTTTGCTGTACCTCCTTATAGAATACAAGGAGTAACATTCTCTAAGCCATTATTTGGAGCTCAGATATGTGACTTGCTTTGGGCAATGTGATTTAGGAACCTGTGTTAAGCCGAGGTTTTAAATATTTTACATTGTTTTGCTTTGCCTCTTGCACTTCAACATGATGAGAATTCTATTCTATTCAACATGATGAGAACTCATCATGTTCTATTCTCCTCTATTCAACATGATGATAATTTTCCTAAGTAACTAATAGGAGACAATTGGAGCAGACTTCAACCCAGCTTAGAATAAATATCAGCCAATCCCAGAACAGGCATAGAAAACCTCACATATTCCCATTGAATAATAAATGTGTACAATTGCAAGTTTCTGCAAAATGGTTTGTTAAACTTGATTATTAAATTTTTACATCATTTTGGATATGTTTCCTTCTATTCTTGGAAGGGGCTGTTCCTAAGAAGTTGTCTACTGGCTCAGGCTGAGAGTGGGTAAAAGTCCAGGAGGAAGCAGAGCAACAAACCAAAGTTTGATACTAAATATTTAGTTCTAACTGAATAGAGGAGGTGATACAGTTCAGTTAATCATTTACAGTGCCCCAAATGGAAATTTGGAGGTCCTGTATCTGGTCGGTTGTGGTAAATAAGGGGGACATCCATGAATCTGATTTAATTCATACAGGGGAGGCTTTTTTTTCTCTCTTTTTTTTTTTTACCAGAAAGCTATTTCCTGGAACACAAAATGGATTTCTTTAACCATGGTTGTTTATCAGGATTACAAGGCTATTGTAAATTTCAGCACTGTTGTCAATGTGCATGAGTATCATAGTTTTATGTTTTATAGTTCTGTAAATGTAAATATCTGGTATGGCATGTTAGTCTTCCTTGATTTGTTTTCAAAATTGTCCTAGACATTATTAATCTTTTTGCCAATTCAAGAATAACTTGACAAATCAATATAAAATCCATTTTTATAAAATGGTAATTGCATTATATTTATAGATCAATAAAAAAAGAAATGACATTTTCATGACCTTTATATACCTTTTCATGACCTGTATATACCATGTACCTGGTATATACCTTCACATGCTTATTTTTTTTTTTCTTAAGGAAGAGATAATGGGTTTCCCCAAGGATCTATTATCATTTTATTGTAAAAATTTTCTTAGGTACATTATAGCTTTTTATTAATCTTAAAAATGAAAATTTCAAGGGATGCCTGGGTGTCTCAGTGGGTTAAAGCCTCTGCCTTAGGCTCAGGTCATGATTCCAGGGTCCTGGGATCAAGCCCCATGTTGGGCTCTCTGCTTGGCAGGGAGCCTGCTTCTTCCTCTCTCTCTACCTGCCTCTTTGCCTATTGTGATCTCTGTCTGTTAAATAAATAAATAAAATATTAAAAAAATTAAAATTTCAAAATAATTACATGTCTAATTTTGTAACTAATAATAAAAGAAAACTATGAATACATATATTTATAGTTTTATTTTATATTAGTTACATATATATGTGTGTATGTATATATACATATATATATAGGTTTTAGCCCAACACACTTACTAAATACATTTGTTAGCTCACATTGTCTATCTAGATTTTTTAAATTTTCTGTGTATGTACCCATGTCCTCTGCAAAAAATGATGTTTTTTCTTTCTTTCAATTCTTAGAGTTCTTAGTTCTTCTAGTGCTGGTTAGTACCTCCAGTATACAACACTGAATATAACCACTGATAGAAGAAACCTTGTCTAATCCTTGAATTTGAGGAAATAGTTTAAATGTTTACTGGGAACCACTAAATGGATATTTCACAGAATGCACTTTGTAAAATAATGCTCTACCCTAATAAAATACAATATTATTTACTTCTTTGCACCTCACAAATTTTAGCAAATACAGTTTGTTTTTTTTTTAACCAGAGGAAAAATACAGTCTGTACCTACTGAAATTAATGCTGTTTATGTAGCATTACTTTTCACTTAAGGAACAAATGAAATTATCAGGTTCATTTTAAATCTGTTTTGATCTAAAGGCCAGAATGTTATGCTACCTGTGTTGCACCTTTAAAGGCATAAAATTAAGTTTGTAAAGACCATAGTTCTAATCAAATATGTCATCCCTGAATTCCTTTAATAGCACACATGGTGGTAGTACGCACAACATTCTGACATTATAAAATAGACATTCTTAATGAATCCAATATCAGGAGTAAAAGGAAATTACTGATATACTCTATACTCTGGGGAACCAAACACAAAACAAACAGAACAAAACAAAACACATACACACACACAATGCAAACCAAATTCTAAGTGGAGACTTAGTAAAGTCCTGGTAAGCTTCAAGTACTGCCTAAACTGAAAAAGGAAAAAAAAAAAAAAGCATGTTTTGTGATAAAATAAAGCACAATTTTGACAACTTAAACTTCTGAGAATGTCAGAAATACACAGCATGTAAATTCTTGCAGAATGTAATGCCTAACTCTAAAGGAAATTCAAATAAACAGAAAAACACACAGGTCAAGAACACTGGGAATCAGAAAACTAAAAAGATTTTGATATTGGTTAGTAAAATCCACAAGGAGGCAATTTTGGAAAGTATTTTACCAGCAAAAATGTGTAACATTGAGAGTGCCATCTTGAAAGAAAAATTCTGGAGAGCCATACAACTAGAGTATAGGGTGGAAGGTAGAGAATCCTGACAGAGAGAAGAAAGTGAATGTTCAGTAAGGACATGTTCCACATCTAAAGCAGAAATGAAAGAAAAATACCATAGACTCTAGAAAACAGTTTGAGTTTCTTCAAAAAGATAATAATAGAACTATCCTATGATTCAGCAATTGCACTACTAGATATCTACCCAAAAACCACAAAAACAGTAATTCAAAGGGATATATATACTCTGATATTTATAGCAGCAGCATTATCTACAAGAGACCAATTATGGAAACAGCCCACATGTCTTTCCACTAATGAATGGATAATATATATATATATATATATATGTATATGTATACACATATATATATGTGTGTGTGTATGTATATATATATATGTGTGTGTGTATATATGTATATATATACATATATATGTATAATTATAACTTTATTTATAATTATATAAATTATAAATATTAGAATATTACTCAGCCATAAAAAAGAAAGAAATGTTGCCTTATACAATGACATGGATGGAGCTAGAGAACATTATGCTAAGCAAAATAAGTCAGTCAAAGAAAGACAAATATCATGATTTCACTCATATGATGGAATTTAAGAAAAACAACAACAAACAAATAAAAGGAAAAAAGAGGGAGATAAACCAGGAAATGGACTCTTAACTATAGAGAACAAACTGAGGTTTGGGGGGATGCGTAAACTAGGTGATAGGGATTAAGGAGTGTACTTGCTGTGATGAGCCCCAGATAATGTGTAGAAGTATTGAATCATTATATTGCACAGTTGAAATTAATATTATTGTATGTTAACTAACTGGAATTTAAACAAAAACTTAAATAACATATTATCTCACTTATATGTGGAATCTAAAAAAAAAAAAAAAACCTGAGCTCATAGAGTATAAAATGGTGTTTGCCCAAGGTGTGCAGGGATGGTGGATAGGTGAAAGGGGTCAAAGTGTACAAATTTCCGGTCATAAAATAAATAAATCATGGGAATATAATGTATGGCATGGTGATTACAGTTTGTAAGACTGTGTTATATAATTGAAAGAATTGAAAGTGGCCAGGAGAGTAGAGCTTGGAAGTTCTCATCACAAGAAAAAAATGGAATTATGAATGGTGATGGGTATTAACTGGACTTACTGTGGTGATCGTTTTCCAATATAAACAGTATGAAAATATTATATTGTACACATAAAAAAGAAAGAAAGAAAGAACAGAATTGGGACACCTAGGATCACAGAAGTGAGGACATAACTGCCTACTCCTAACAGCCTGAAGATACACATCTCATTTAAACATGGGAAGCAAAAAAAAAAAAATAATAATAATCCCATACAAATTATGAAGTGAAAATGATGAAATAAATAATGTTTCAAAAGAGAATAAGGAAATAATGAAACACAACTAAAATGCAGCAACAAAGCTGTTGTATTTTAACTGTTTAATAAATAATCATTGGTCAACCAACATTTTTTAAAAGATTTTATTTATTTATTTGACAGACAGATCACAAGTAGGCAGAGAGGCAGACAGAGAAAGAGAGGAGGAGGCAGGCTCCCCACTGAGCAGAGAGCCTGATGTGGGGCTTGATCAGAAGGCCCTGGGATCATGACCTGAGCTGAAAGCAGAGACTTTAACCCACTGAGCCACTCAGGCACCCCAACCAACACTTTTTGAAAAAAAAATACATCTATCAAGAATTGCCTTCAAAATGTGTGAAATATCTTCCTATCACTTAGGAATAAGGTAACATTTCTGGATCAGAGACCATCTATTTGAACCTTAAAAGTCAAGGTGGGGGGGTTGGGTGAGCCTGGTGGTGGGTATTATGGAGGGCACATATCGCCTGGAGCACTAGGTGTGGTGCATAAACAATGAACTCTGAAACACTGAAAAGAAATTTTAAAAAAATTTTTTTAAAAGCAAAAAAAAAAAAAAAACTTCACCCCCCCAAAAAACAAACAACAACAAAATCTTAAAGCATTTCTCAAATTCATGAATAAACCATGAATTTTATATATGATGTCCAGATGCTATAATAAGGTAGTCATAGAAGATAGATTATTATTGTAGAACTATTCCAAATTATTTTGATTTCAGCATATAAATCACAATCACTTCTTTTACTATTTTTATCATGTCTTCAAACAACATCTGGTTCCTTAAAACAATATAAAGAATTGATGTCACAATTCATACATGTTCTCTCTGCAGCTACATGACTACCAATTGAAGAACAAAATTAACTACTTACTATTGCAAACTGTCCCTTATCTCCTTTATGTAACTATCGCAAATACTCTACTAACTCATTAGAACCTCTAGACTCATTATTTGGAGCGCAAAGAAAATGGGCACCAGGGGCTACCTTATGTGATCATGTATTGTATCTGGGCTATCTGAGAAAAGGAGTTCACAAGTTAAGTAAAAAACAATGTAGTTAAGTCTTTTTTCTTAAAAAGAAATAAAATAAAAAGAGTCAAGACTATTCAAGCAAGGGAGAAAGAATGACAGACTGAGGAAATAGCAAGAACAGAAACATGATGGGTAAAATTAACAAGGTGTGCTCAGAGAAATCAAATAGCTCAGCAAATCTGGCACATGTGTTTCCTGGTATAGGGTGATGGTTATGTGTGTGCTGGGAGCAGTAGTGGTAAACAAGTTGGAAAGAGTCCAAAGACCAAATCAAAAAGAGAAAGATATGAGCCAATTTGATGCAATACAACTTAAATGGTAAACAGCCTTAATCAAATCTGATTTGTTTGTTGAACTACCCATCTTCCCCTCCTCCTAATAAATGAATTATATTTCCAGAAACTATAAAATTACAGGTCAATAATTCTGTCTTGAATTACAAAATGACTGATTAAACAAATAGCATTTAAACAGTTTTTTTTAATCAGTTCATTGTTGTAGTGTAGATTCAATAACTATATTTGAAAAATATAAAACAAAAAACACACAAAAAAGGAATTAGACAACTTTGGCATTAATACAAATTAGACTTGAAGGGAATTTATTCTAGAATTATCCCCACTAGCACTAAAAAGGTGGAGTAAAATAGATACATTAAGAACAGTGATTGGGAACTGAGAATGAGAGAGAAGAAAAAATCAAGTACAAAACTCACATTTTTAATTAAGGTACTGAAAGGGAAAGAGCTGAAATACTGCATATATAAAGTAAACAAAATATTTAAATGTGAACATTAAACAATACAATATACTAGAAAGTGATGTTGAAATGGAGCTAATCTTGTTTGACAGTTTAAGGTAAACAGTGATTAGGATAAGTATTAAGCATTATGTCAATATTGTTTGCTTTGACAACACCAGGTGACAAATTTAAGAAAATTAACTTTATTATTGGTTCTCTATTATTCTCAGGTAATGGTAGGTAGAAAAGACTAATTTCAAGGACTCATTATCACCACAGATCTAATCCCTAGGAAATTTACTCAACATGCTCATTTCAAATAAAATACCCTTAAGTGTTCACTGTGTAAAATGCATCTAAATCAGGCAGTTGTGGTAGAGGATGGTATGAGATATAAATGTAAACAAATTCAAACAATTTTGAAGGAAATGAAATTGACCATCAACCAGAATTTCTTGCCCAAAGTCTAAAGTATCTACTCTGTGTGTTTGCTGTACATCTGGTTTTCTCCAGATATTGAGAAACCAATATGGTTTCTCAATAACCAGTACTTAGGCAGTATTGTACAAGATTGTGTTTAATGAATCCTTAAGGGTTCTTCCAGTTTAATTACCTGGAGTTACCTACCTCAGCTTGCTGTAAGAAAGTGTCAGTCCTTGAGTACCTTCACAGAGACTGGAGAAGAACAATACAGGCACAGTTTTCTGGAGGACTATATGACACTGTTGCCACTACAGTAGGCACTGAGCACACAACCAAACTTGATTTCGGGGAAGAAGAATGTCTTGTACCCTTCAAGATTGTTCTAGCGGACTAAGAATCAAATTGACATGAAACAGAATAAGAGGAGAAAATCAAATTTAATAGCTTATGCCTGGGGAAACCATACAGACATTGGAATTCCAAAGGCAGTCAGGCAAAATAAGTCATCTGTGAACTAAGGAGAAGGGGGTGGGATTCTGGGACTTCAGAGGGAAAGAATGCACTTCACAGGGTGATAAGGAGAGGAGTGAATGTTTGACAATTAGATATTTGTGCTGCCATACTTATGTAAAATTTACATATTTTAAAAATCCTTATTTTTGGGGAAAGACGCTGGATTCTTCTATGTAGTTAAAGGATGGTCAGAAGTTTGTCTTGAGTTCCATAGGGTCTTCACTGTCTTCAGCTCAGAGTAATCATCATGCCAAAGTGCCCTACCTTGGGATGCCCATCCTCAGCCCCTACACTGCCTTATTTTCCTCTAACTCCCATCAAGGTTGCAATCCAAGTTGCTGTACAAAGGCTTTGAAGAGATCATCCTCAAATGCTTCTTCTAACAGAGGGATTTTGAACAAAGAAGTAAACTTAGCACTTTGAGGAATAACGTGGATTACTTCATTTTTTTTTTTTCCTTTACCTCAGAAGTTAAAGTTAGGCTTTCCCTAATAAAGAAAATTATCCAAAGAGAAAAGAAGTAACTTATCACTTCAACATAATGTTATAATAGCAGCCAATGAACCACCCCACCCAAACCACAGAAAATAAATAAATTTTGAGGTAACTTCTATATCTCATCAGTCACTCCTATCTTTAGATGATAAAGAAATAGAAATGGCATCATTTGCCCATGAAAATATTGCTAAATTTCTATTTTAAAAGGATATAAATTGTGACTCAGGTTTACCTTCAAGTTACACTATTTTAAACATAGATTCTAAATGTTTTTTGATACAGTCTTATTTAATGTGCTTCCAAAACAGTCTTTAGTGTAAATGAAACTAATACATTTATTCTTAAGAATTCCAAGGTTAATTGACCAACAGAACACAGGCTCTAAAAAGGCAGTATGTGATTTTCTTTTTTTTTTTTTTTTTAAGATTTATTTATTTATTTATTTGAGAGAGAGAGCATGAGAGGCTAGAATGTCAGAGGGAGAAGCAGACTCCCCGTGGAGCTGGGAGCCCGATGTGGGACTGGATGTGGGACTCGATCCCGGGACTCTGGGATCATGACCTGAGCTGAAGGCAGTTGTTTAACCAACTGAGCCACCCAGGCGCCCGGCAGCATGTGATTTTCTAAGAAGATATGAGGAGACAGAGAATAACTAGTTTGGGGGTGGAGAGGAGAAAAGACCAATAAATATTACACATAAAAATTGTAATATATTAAAAGCTAATATTGTAATAATTGTAATATGTAACATATTAACCTATAAATCAATCCTGTGTAATAGTATTGATTTCAAACTGAAGTAAAATATTAACAAGTTAAAGTTCTTATCAACTCTTGTTTTCATTCTTAACAATAAATGCTGTTTGAAAAACTAATTATGTTCCCTTTCACTCTCATACTTAATCATGTATTTACATAAAAGTAATAGCTTTTCTCAAAGAGAATAAAAACTGGAAAATTTAGGAGTCAATGAAGTATTATTACTTGACACCAGCAGAGAAGAATACACTGGCCTAAGCTTCTAAAGAAAAAAATATTTGTCCCTCCCTTCCTCACCCTCCCTTCCTGCCCTCATTCCTTCCCCCCTCCTTTCCTTTCCTTTCTTTCTTTACCGAAAGCTCTAATATTCTATTTAGAATATTTCAGAGATTAAATGTACCTATTTTTAACTATATCTTCAAGCCATGTTTATAGTTAGGTGATAAGTACATAAGACAAGCAAATATATCTTTCTTAATATCTATCTGATAATCTTTAGATAGCTGAAACTTTCCTATAGGAGATTTAACATAGCAAGAGACAAACACCAACTTCTTACCTCAAAGCCTATAGAAATTCAGCTCGGTTTCCTAGTAACTTCCTGTTCCTTGCTTTGATTTTTGAACTCACTGTCTCTCCAACATTTTCTGAATGATACCCAATTTCTAGCCTTTGCTTATTAATTTGCAGCAGATCTAGTTTGTCTCCACAGTGAATAAGGGTAAGGATTGAACCTTTTTCTGCAAATAGCACAGCATGTCTTTCCCAATTCCTAGCCAGTTGCACCTGCCACTCTAGTCTATTGCTACTGCTATCAATGTCCTGTGCAGCTGTACCATGTAGTTCTAAAATTCCCTTCTTCCTCAGTGTGCCAGCATCCCGCAATGAAAGAGGAGCTTTCTTTTGATCGGTAGACAATGGCTCTTTCTGAAGGCAACATCTAAGTTTACTAAGAAATGTGTTCTTTTTTTTTTTTTAACATCTTAATGTAATTTTATTTTTTCATGTTCCAACATTCATTGTTTATGCACCACACCCAGTGCTCCATGCAATATGTGCCTGCGGTACATCCCATCACCAGGCTCACCCACCCCTTAACCTCCCTCCCCTCCATAACCTTCAGTTTGTTTCCTAGACTCCACAGTCTCTCATCTTTCATCTCCCCTCCAATTTCCTTTAATTCACTTTTCCTTCTCCTAATGTCCTCCATGTTTTTCCTTATGCTCCACAAGTAAGTGAAACCATATGATAATTGACTCTCCCTGCTTGACTTATTTCACTTGGCATTATCTCCTCCAGTCCTGTCCATGTTGATATAGAAGTTGGGTATTCATCCTTTCTGATGGCTGTGTAATATTCCATTGCATATATTGACCACATCTTCTTTATCCATTAGCCTGTTGAAGGGCATCTCAGCTCTTTCCACAGTTTGGCAATTGTGGGCATTGCTGCTATGAACATTGGGGTACATATGGCCCTTCTTTTCACTGCATCTGTATCTCTGGGGTAAATACCCAGTAGTGCAATTGCAGGGTCATAAGGTAGCTCTATTTTTAATTTTTTAAGGAATTTCCACACTGTTTTCCAAAGTGGCTATACCAACTTGCATTCCCACAAACAGTGTAAGAGGGTTCCCCTTTCTCCACATCCTCTCCAACACTTATTGTTTCCTGTCTTGTTGATTTTGACCATTTTAACTGGTGTAAGGTGGTATCTAAATGTGGTCTTGATTTGAATTTCCCTAATGACTAGTGGTGATGGAAATTTTTTCATGTCTCTGTTAGCTATTTGTATGTCTTCTTTGGAGAAGTATCTGTTAATGCCATCTGCCTATTTTTTGATGTGATTATCTGTTTTTTGGGTATTGAGTTTGAGGAGCTATTTATAGACTTGGATATCAGCCCTTTGTCTGTAGTGTCATTTGCAAATATCTTCTCCTATTCTGTGGTTTTCCTCTTTGTTTTGTTGAGTGTTTCCTTTGCTGTACAGAAGCTTTGTTCTTAATCAGAACAAGAAACTATATTACATGTTGGTAGACATGTTAGTTAAATCAAATCACCTGTTCATATATACCCAAAGAAGTTTGGAATATTGATTAGCAAGGATCCCAGAAAATAAATTTCCCACTTTCTTTCCATGAATGTATTTACGATTACTAAAATAATTAAAACAAAATGTTTCTCAAGTAAACTATCTTCAAATTATTTATACAAGGAAAATATGGCCTTATTCATAGTCTCAAAATAAAATTACCTACATGGTATGGTGTGAACTAAGACATGCTTAAAAGCCTACCACTTCCCTAAATATGCACATTCTCTATTACAAAGCTGACATCTCTATGTCTTGAGAAAATTGTCTCTGAAAGACTCTGACATAATGCTTATCTTCTACTGATTACTTTATGCACTGAAAAGATGTTAATACAGTAACCACTGTTTTACTCCCTTTCAAGCTTGGTCCCTTGACCTACATATCACTTAGACTCCAGCCAAGCTATATTATTTACTACTTCTAAACTATATCTAAGAATTCCTACCTTCCTATCTATTTTTACATAAAGGTGGATGACTTTTAACATGCATTTATCCATATCCATTACAAGAAGTTTGATTTGTGTTTGGAACAGAGAGATAAATAAGATACTGTCTGCTCTTAAGGCACTTGCCATAAAATTATCTAAGATTCTGCCTATCTTCTCCACATTTACTCAGAACTCTTTGGCTATCATCTTTCAAGGCCAGTCATCCCTTTTAAGGATTACAATATACTGATATTGCATGTAATTATGAGGTATAAAATTGCTGGTAGTAGATATGGTTAGTTCAGTTATTACTTCAAAGATTCATTTACTTCTCCTTAACTCAACTATTCCCTGCCCACTACTAATTTGCTCACCCAAATCTGCTTTTAATTTTATTGTACAACCCTTCATACCATTATTATGAAGAAAATACTGAGCAAATATGAGTTGTATGAAGTTTTCTGAAGTTCAGCTTCTCTTCTGGAAAAGGTGGTGAATAGATATGAATGTAGACATCCACCTAGTCTATTTGAAAGAAAACACAATTGCCAGAGATGAGGAGAAGCAAGATCCTGAAATCTTCACTTGAGGAAACTGAACATTGCAGGAAAGTACTAGAACAGATATACCCCAGCTTCTCGAGGTCCAGGTCCAGGGTCTAAGATAAACTGAAGTTGAAAGAAGCAGCAAGATCAGTGAAAGCTAATAATTTCTATATTTATAAATAAATTGTTCACTTTATATTTTTATATGTAAGTTTCTTAACAGCTTCTTCAGTCTTCATCAGCCGTTTACTTATTGTTTTCCCAGTCTTCCCCTAATGCATAGTCCCAAAACCAAAAGCAGATGCTTTAGGAAGCTAACAGGAATTCATTTTCATGAAATGGTAAAACAAGAATTGAAGTTATCAAATACAGACTGCTCTTTCACAGTTACATTATTAAGATAAAAATGTGAAGTTAGCTAGGTCAAGAAAAGGGGTTTGTTTTGTTTTGCACTTTAATGATGAGAACAATAGCATATTTACAACCTCATAAAAATAATAGAGAAGACAAGCTAGACAATGAAAATAAAAGGATCATTGTCTGAGTAATAACTTTACATAAGCATGAGAATATGTCATCCAGTGTACAATTAAATGCTTAAACAAAGGCAAAAATAGAGACAGTTTCTATTGTGATAGAAGAAAAAGCAGAGTATTTGGACACATTCTATGTATGTGACACAATGTGATTGTCTTTATACGTTTTTATCATAATTATTTTAATTTTTGTCTTTATCATATATAAACTGAATAAAAATATATCATCTATAACTGAATAAGTAAGATATAGTTTGTCATGATATAGAAAGAATTTTCTTCTTTTTGCAAAACTATAAAAATAAGGAAATTATAAACCTAAACCAAAATAAATTTCGTTTGTTTTGTAATGAAGTCAAGGCATTATTTTGGAGCAAAGTGAAATAGAGCAAAATAGAATGACTTTCATACTTTGAACATTCACCTACACAAGCATCATGACACTGGATATATAGAAACAACAGCAATGATAATGAAAGCAATCTTCATTTACAGAAGACCTACTATTTGCCAGGTATTGTTCTCTGATTTATTCATGTAGTGAATCTCAGTACAGTCCTCCAAAGCTGGACTAAGGAAACCAATGAACAAAAGGGTTTATATAATTTGTCTAAAGTTATATACCTTAATAAATGCTAGATCTGAGATTTTAATATAGATAAGTTGGCTCCATAATTTGAGCCTTTAATCAGAACATTTTCTACAACATTTGCAAAAGTATAATTCCATGGTCATTATTCTTGTTATTAAATTAAGAGGTGTTATTTTAAAATAATTGTGTAAACAACTAAAACTGATACTATTTCTAATATATGAAGCATATTAATCATGATTTAGTGGTAACCCCATTTTATTTCTGAATCCACTGTCTCTTTCACTTCTCCTTCTCATTCTCACCCATATCATTCATCCCTACGTCTTGCTATGTTGATAACTTAATAGCCTGTTTATAGTTGGTCTATAATCATATATATTACACCATGCTCTTGTAATTATATACCAGTATATTAAGACATATGTTTTAATACACAAATACAAATAAGTGCCTAGAACCAGCTGCATTCCACTAAATGCTCCCTGGATTTGGGTGAACTCTTTCAGTCTGAATATCCAGATCTATTTTTATTTATCTATTCAATGCTGGTATCCTATGTCCTTTCCACCTTTAAAATTAATCTATACATGGGGCATTTGGGTGGTGTAATTGGTTGAGCCTCTGACTCTTGGTTTTGGCTCAGTTCATGATCTTGGGGTCATGGGATCAAACCCCGCATCAGGCTCTGTGCCCAGTGCAGTCTGCTTGAGATTCTCTCTCCCTCTACCCCTCCTCCTGCTCTCTCTCTTTCTCTAAAATAAATAAATAAATAAATATTTAGGGGCACCTGGGTGACTCAGTGGGTTAAAGCCTCTGCCTTTGGCTCAGGTCATGATCTCAGGGTCCTGGGATCAAGCCCCACAGCTGGCTCTCTGCTCAGCGGGGAGCCTGCTTCCTCCTCTCTTTCTGCCTACCTCTCTGCCTACTTGTGATCTCTATCAAATAAATAAATAAAATCTTTAAATAAATAAACAAATAAATAAATCCTTAAGTAACAACAAATAAAATTAATCTACATGTATCATGCCATATGTTTTACCTTCTAATTTGTCTTCTGGACCACTAATTTAGGCTTTTGGTAGTTCCTTTGCTTTGTTCAATCACAGAAATGACAAAAATCTGTTATGTGATAGAATTGATAGAAAGGAATGTGGGAAGTGCTGAATTTTAAATACTACTTGTCCTCTATGGCATCTTCTTTGTATAAAATAAATATTAATTTAAAGGATTCATAAATAAATTACATATAATATGTATTTATATATGTAAATTATACACACACATATCAGCAGTTATAGACATTCACAATTGCATTGGAAAAGTCTAAATGGTGCATGGTACAAGAAAATTCAATGGATATTCTATTTAAAAATTCAGCAACACATTTTACATAGTGAAATTTCTTATTAACAAGCACTATATCTAAATTTGACAGATAAGTGTCAAGCTTACAGTACTATCTACAAATGATTAAACATATTTTTCTAATGACAAAATATTTACTTATAATAAATAACTACAGTAGGAGAAGACAGAAATAGATACGGAAACTGAACTTAATATGAATCCTAGTTATTACTATGTGACCTTGGATGACTAATTTACTCTCTGAAATTCACTTTCCCCATCTGTAAAATGGAGTTGAGAACAGTAATAGCCATCTCACAAGACCTCTGCAACTGTCATAGGATATAAAGTATATGAAAGTTCTTCATAAATTTGTTGGAAACCGTTAGATAACAATTTAATTTAATTAGCTAAGGGTCATATTCTAATGTACTTTACATCTACATTCTTTTTCATTCCCATTTAGAGTTATGAAAAATCATTCACTAATCATAAGGTTATTATTAAAACTTGTTTATAATTTAAAGGAGGCAAGTTTTAATCAGATAAATTAAAAATGTCAAAAATTAGAAAGAGCAACACTTTCCTTCTGGAGTAAGTATGCATGACATATGGGAATTTAGTGTTAGATTATTGTAGTAATAATGATAGATAATTAAATTCATGTGTTCAAGTTGCCCCATTTTTATCTGAGTGTATGTGTGTACACACACACTAAATATGGAAAATGAACATTTTCAGATAATATTATTTCCTGCTTATAATTTATAAAAATGAAAATAATGTTTGCTAACATAAATTATATTTGTAAAAATATAACATAAATTCAAGGTGTATTTCATTAATATTACATGGATTCAGAAATATTAAGAGAAATATGTCACTCCCTTCCTACTATAAAATCAAATTTTATACATAAGGTCTTTTGTGAAATTTCTTTGTAAGAAAATATATTGCTTTATGACATTCCAAAACTGATTACTCCACATGTTTTTGCTTAAATAAATTATCACAAATATGCCATTTTAAGTATAAATTGTTTAAAAGTGCTTTCTCCTACTAGAGCTAAAAATAAAGACCATTTTTTCCTAAAGATTTTTTTCCACTGATAGTTCATTTAAAATAACACAATGTACCACAGTGAAGAAAATATTCAATATTGTTGTACTATTCAATATTGTACTGAATATTGTTTAGAGTGCTCCTTAAGTTCACCTAATTGTTAAGATCTCTCTATAAATATTTGTGTAATGGTTTTGCTTACGATTATTTAATTCACTTTAAAGTATGTATTAATCCCTTGTGAAAAATTTAAAGTTGTCTTTAGTACAGGTTAACTTGCAAATTTCAAATTTTTAATGTTTAGCTTTTTTGAAGATTTAATAAAATTAAATGACTTTTAACATGCATTTATCCATATCCATTGCAAGAAGTTTGATTTGTGTTGGGAACAGAGAGATAAATAAGATACTGTCTGCTCTTAAGGCACTTGCCATAAAATTATCTAAGATTCTGCCTATCTTCTCCACATTTACTCAGAACTCTTTGGCTATATATAAATAAATTAGAAAATTTTCAAATGATAGCAAAAGAAAGCTGATCTTATGCTCTGTAAGTTTTATGAATGTTACATATTGTTAAATTGTATCATAAAGGAACCAATATCTACTAGCTGCATGTATTAAAAAAATGCTTTGTTTTAAATGGAGATCTGGGAAAAAATAAGAATCATTAATTAGTATCACCTGAAAACTTCTCTTTATATGAAAGCACTGTCATTTTAAGCACATGTAATCTTAAACTGACTAAGAGGAATGTATAAGCACCACCAAAATTTCCCTTAAAATATAGCAGTAGATTTTAAGAGTAACAAATCATTATACTTTAAGATTACAAAGTGTGCATAGTGTGCATTAATACTTTTTATGCATGGTCCTTCTATTCTTATGAGATAAACAGTTACATGAAAGATTTTTTCAATATTCATTAATAGAAGCATATATTGAAAGATTAAAATAATTATCTTCCAAAAGAATGCTGAGGGGAATGAGGAAACTACAAAAATATGCTTTCAGGACTGCTTTTGAGGTTGGAATCCTTGCCCCACTGTCTGGGTTTATCTCCTGGCTCACCCATTGACTCTAATCTGGTCAGGTCTTCTAATCTAACTAATTTTTCTCGTGTGAAAATGGAAGTCACAACCATATTTACTAACATTTACCTGATAGACTTTCTGAGATACTTAATTATATGCTTTGAACTGATGCACATAGTAAATGTTGTATATGTTTAACTATTGTTTTTGGTAGTTCCTCGATATTAAAGTATCAGTCATACATATAACTGTTACTCACGTTGCAAAGAGAAGTAACTGAAGCAATAAATGAGTGAGTTAATAATCAAATGAACTGCTAAAGGAAACCATATACTAGAAATGTAGGAAGACCCATGTAAACCAAATAAATAAGTCAGAAAGAAAAGAAAAAAGATAATTACATCTTTCTGGAGCTCTGTTTCCCAGACATTTGTTTTGGAAGTGACTTTTGTTTTGGTAAGGTATGCACAAATCACTATCCAGGGCATAGCCTGGTTCTAATAGGCTGAGGTTGGCGGGGTTGATGTGGAAATAGTATTTAGGCCTGAATTGAAGATCAGTTGCTAGGGTCCTATGTTTCTCTTTTGGTTGAACTGAAGTTTTTACAAATATATTGCTTAGATATTTAACATTTTTCATAAAAAATTTTTTTCTTTATAGTACCCAAATTATCTCATTTTTGCCTGTTTTCCTTTGATATAAACTTTTTTTCTAAAGATTTTATTTATTTGACAGAAATCACAAGTAGGCAGAGAGGCAGGCAGAGAGAGAGGAAGGGAAGCAGGCTCCCTGCTGAGCAGAGAGCCCGATGTGGGGCTCGATCCCAGGACCCTGGGATCAGACCTGAGCCAAAGGCAGAGGCTTTAACCCACTGAGCCACTCAGGCGCCCTGATATAAACTTTTTTTGATGGCACCCTTGTTTTTTTGGCACAATAAGATGTTTCAGCGAATCTTCCATGTTTCCTTCTGTAGTTATTTTTACTCTTTTTATTGGTGGAAGGTATTTAGAGAAGTCACAATCTGGATGCCTCTCAGTTACCATTGCTTCTTGGCCTTTTCAAGAGACAGAGAAAGGAAAAATGTATTTTAGAGACAAAACACATTGGGACTCAGTCGGTTAAGCCTCCAATTCTTGGTTTTGGGTCAGGTAGTGATCTCAGTATTGTGAGATCAAGCCCTGTGATGCGCTCCACGCTCAGTGCAAAGTCTGTTTCATGTTCTTTCTCTTCTTCACCATCCCTCCCACTCACTCCTCCCCCCACCACCATCCCACCACCCACCCTCTACCTCACCCCTGCTCACATTCTCTCTCTCTCTCTCTCAACTAAATAAACAAATTCTTTAAAAAAAGAAACAAAACAAATTTAGGTATTCATATTGTATTTCCAATTCAAATTTACTACCACAGAATTTTTATTTGACCTGCTTGATTTTAAACCTATGTTTATCTTCTCTTACACTGAAAACACTAGTTTCAAAATAAAGTCAATTTTATTACCCTTTTGTTTTATCTAATTATAAGCAAATTGGTTTCAACATAATAATGCCAGTGTTGCTAGTAAAACAATAAGACTGAATGAAGTTTTAAGAATTATTTGTACTTCAATTTTTCCTTCAAATATATTCCTCTAAGTTTGAATAGAAAACTATAATAGGTTCTAAACTAACCTGAACAGAAGAATACAGTATAAACCAACCTTGCCATATAATTAGTTTCACTAGTTTTGGCTTTCAGGAACTTTTAACTTTCTTATTCAATTTTATTTTTTTTCATCTTGTAAGAATATTAAAAGGTTGCAGATCATAAATTATATAACAAGATATTTAGGTAAATATCTCATGTCTCCTCCACTTTTTATTTTTATTTTTTAAAGATTTTATTTATTAATTTGACAGAGAGAGAGAGATCACAAGTGGGCAGAGAGGCAGGCAGAGAGAGAGAGAGAGAGAGGGGGAAGCAGGCTCCCTGCCGAGCAGAGAGCCCGATGCAGGGCTCGATCCCAGGACCCTGAGATCATGACCTGAGCTGAAGGCAGAGGCTTAAACCACTGAGCCATCCAGGCACCCCATCATGTCTCCTCCATTTTGACTCTTCCTCTTCATATAGATAATTGAGAAAATACATATACAGTACTCTGTGCTGTGCCTTTTCCACATATAACTATATCATAGGAATCATATCACTGTATAAAGATTAAATGCATTCTTTCTTATGGCTACATTCTTTCTTATGGCTCTTTGAGTTATATTCAGTATACAGATTTAATTATCTGGTTCCCTATTAAAGAACAGTGAGTTGCTTTCAATTATTTGCTATTAAAAAGAATACTACAATGAATTTGTCCTTTCATACTTTTGCTGATGTACCTTACTGATAGATTCCTAGAGGTGGGATCAGAGGGTTATTAAATTTGAAGTTCTGTTGATCTTGTCAACTATTCCTCCAGACCTGTAATGCCTTTTTTATTTTTTTGCCAGCCTTACCAGAATGACTGAGACTACCGTTTTCTCTATAACTTCAGTAAAAAATATCTTGTTATGCTCTTAGAATTTTGACAATCTGATTAAATAAAAATGTTGATTTGTCTTTATTTTATTAGAAAGGAGAGTGTGTCACTCTTCACATGTTTAAGGTCTTTTTTTTTTTTCTAGTTCGTATCATTTACCTATTATGTTACAGGTTATTGACATTTGTTTCTTGAAATTTGAGAGCTCTTGGTAGATGTGGATATGAAATCTTTGCCATATTGGAAATATTTCTGTTTGTTTAGTTTTGGCTTAGCTTATTGTGTTTTTATCCAAATTTTCACCCACTGAAAACATCACAACAATTTTCTTCTAGTTCATATTTGTTCCATATTTTTTACATTTTATTCTCTAATCAATCTGAAATTTATCTTGAAGTGAGAAGGAAAAAAGAATCCAATTTATCTTTTATCTAAGAACTATCTAGTTGTCACCACATGACTACAGTCTTTTCTTTAAATAAATATCTAAAGTATGGAGTTCTTTTTATTCTGGCATGTATCACAAAAATGTGTTTTCCAATATGGCTTCTTTAAAGTAAAATGAGGAAACTTAAACCCAGTTTCTAGAGAGACATTCTCTTTTTGGAATTATTTCCAATATGTTGGGATGATAAAATTTCCTCTGTCCTTCAGGATCCTTCTAGGCAGACTAAAATTCATGAGACATGAGACAGAGTAACAGGAGAAAATCAAATTTAATAGCATATGCATGGGGAATCCATACAGACATGGAAATTCCAAAGATAGTGAAGTAACATAATGCTTATATGAGCTGAGGAGAGGTGTAGAAATCTAAGAATACAAAAGGAAGAAAGACCATTAGCTGGAAGGTAAGAGAAAATGTTTGGAAAAACAAAGGTTACCCTGTTATCCAGATAAATTCCTTAGGTGAAGAACAATCTCTGTTAATAGCTCTATTCCTGTACAAGCGGGAAGTTGAGAAGGATGTAAAGGGCTTTTCCTGAATCTGCTAGGTTTTGACTGCTTTTAACTCATAGTAATGTTTATACCAAAGTGGCCTAACTTGGTGAGGCCTTCCCCTGGCCCCCACAAATGTTAGCATTTTTTGATACCTTTCTGGTTTTTAAACAAACTAGAAAACAATTTTTATTGAACTACTTTGAGCAAATCTTTACAAATAACTTATTTTTCATAAATATAACTAGTGTATTTTCTTATACAGCAGCACTTTACATAATTTCCATAATTTTTATTATAAAAATAAGTAATTTGACATTAATGTTTCAGAAATAAATAACTGATTTCTGGCATTATAAATTAACCATTTGTCACAAGTGGTGAATATTCTATAA
Source organism: Taxidea taxus jeffersonii (assembly GCA_003697995.1). Classification (NCBI taxonomy): domain Eukaryota; kingdom Metazoa; phylum Chordata; class Mammalia; order Carnivora; family Mustelidae; genus Taxidea; species Taxidea taxus. The sequence continues at coordinate 76,333 of ML093359.1, read as the reverse complement.
GCATGAGTCAGCATTTATTACAGTCGATAGAGAGTATAACTTAAACCAGTTAATTATTCAAAAAGAAATTATTTAAAGTAGTTTCTACTATGCATAGGCTCCAGAGATCTCAAAAGTTGTTGATTAACTGCTGAAATAAATAAATTTCTACCATCTCCAGTAGTGGAAGAAGGTAACATTTGCTTTACAAGTATTCCAAGTATTTTTCTTTGAGTTATAAATAAATCAATAAACCTAAAGCTTAGCTATGAGAAGTCCATTTTTCCAGAACTGTATTTTAGAAACAGTTTTAGAAGAGTTATAATTCTTCCAATAAAAATAGAAAAACATTAAAAGTTAAAAGCACTGGGAAATATTTTCTATAGGTCTATACTAATATGGTCTTTAAAGGTTTTTAAAATTGGAACTCATTTTAGACCTCATTCCTAAAATAAATTGAGCTTCCTAGAAAAGTCAGATGTGAGGTTAATTTTTGTATCTAATTAGTCTTTAGTCTTTTTGCTCAAGTTGATAGGTTTAATATTCAAATGTGTCACCATCCCAATCTATTATTTCAGGCCAAATTTAATGTGGGACATCTCCTTGATTTATCTCCTCTCGGTTTGCTGCCTAATGATGACATCCTTTCAACCTTGGCCAGTCTTATTTTCCCACCCAAAGCACAAGACTACATTGATCACTTTCTCTCTAAACTTCTTAGATTATCTTCTGATGAATCATACACTAGACTCCAATCTTTAGCATATTTACAGATCATATTATGAATTTAAGTCTTAGTCTCCCAGAAAAACAATAATGTCATCTAGAGGAGAAATTAAAACAAAACTTTCTTATGTAACAGCATACAATTATAAATTTAAAGTATATAATACTGAAAGGTATAAATAGGTATAAATATTCATAAAAATATGAATCTTTTATTTCTTTCCTTTGTTTCAATTAAAAAAACAAATTTACAAAATCTATAGGTTTATAATGAATATTAACATTCTTATTTGTATACTGAGGAAAATAATTAAAATAGGGTATCAATCTTTAAAACATCTTGAATGTATAGTCAGTGTAACAATTGTCATCTTTTTTGTAAAATGTGAAATTTATGCTTAATATACAGTATGAATGAAATAGATGGTATATGTTTTGATTTATTATTAAAACCTATGGTTGAACTGCATTCTAATATTTTGAGTGTAGAGCTGGTTTCTGTTTTTTGGGTTTTTTTAAACTAATTTTTTATGTGTTTAATGACATTTAAGGTTTTATAAGAAAACATGCAAAGTATCATTCATTATTCAAAAGAAAACATGTTATATATCATCAAGCAAAGGCAACATGTTCATATGCCATATTTTACTTATGCAGATTATCCTTATCACACTCAGGATTCATTTTTTAAGTTTAACTGTGTATTTAGTTATTACAAGTCAAATAACTAAGAACATGTCCTTTAATTTGGGGCTGGGTACATATATATTTGCCACAGTGTCTAAATCATTTCCCTGGTAGTAAATTTAATAACCATTGACATTTTAAGTAATATTTGAAATTCTTCAATAACATGAAAAGTATTTTAAGTAGAATAGACATATGATATGCAAAAAAATGTATACATATTCATAAGGTCCAGGAAATAATATAGCAAATGTGTGTGGGCAATAGTGGGTGTTATTATGATGGTTTTGCATTTTCACACTGTTTAAAATAGTCCTTGGTAATTTCATACACCCATGGAAACAATACTGATATATTCAACACACTGAGATGATCAAATTCATTGAGAGATATTTTCTTACATATTTATATTCCATTAATTATGATGAAATTCATGTCACTTCCAAAGATGCAACTTACAAGCATGGAACAATAGGAAAAACAAAAGGGTGGCACTCTAAGGATTTGAGACCACAGAGCATGAGTTCATTATGAGCTCCATTAGTCTCCCTATCATTTTCCAGAGGCGATATCAAAGGAAATGGATTTCAAGGCAAGCCTTAATTGGGAAAAAAAGTAGCAAAGTTACAGCATAAACTGAGTTTCGGTTTTGCAGAGATGCTTCAGTCTCCCCTGCTGGAAATACGGTGATCTACTGTAGAAGAATTAGGCAATGAATATGGTTGTAAACTTCCCATTGCATTTTTTTATTTCTCCTTCACCTTCCCTGGTTCTCTCCCTAAATACAACATTTAGAGGACAAGTGCTAAATCCTCTGAAAAAGGGGGCAATGAGGTGGTAAGGGACAAGGTGATTCAAGGCTAGCATGAGCCCTAATCACCAGGCAAAAGACATTTTTGTCTGAGAAGATCACATATGGTCTGACTTATCATCTGGAATACTCATTAAAATTTCCATAACTTTAATTTTTAGGGCAAAAAAGTGCATGTATTTTATTACAAAGCTAAATGTGACTTACCACTATTCCAAAGACTACTAAATAAAACTACTGAGTATTAATTTAAATTTATTTGATTGCTACAATGATCTTGTTAAGAGATTACTGTTTTCTCTATTTTATACAGATGAGGAAATATTAAGTAGTAGAGCTAGAACTGTAAACTTCATACCATCCCACTATATCACTTTACATCTCTATTCTTCACATATAATAGTTGAATGCTATACACAAAAGCAGGTAAAATAAGGTGATACATTTGGCCTTTTTTTTTTTAATGTGTTCTTTGCTAAATTTCAATCAATAGCCATGATATTAAACAAATTCTTTCTTGAAAATCAAACTTTTAAAAAAAATTCAACTTAACACTCAGTAGATCATTTAAAATTAGACAAAAGTGTGTAAAAATATTCATGCCCCTTTTGAAATATTAAACTAATAAGTAAGTCCTCTGTCAAATGCAACTGACATATTTGAGGCTTCTTCTGCAGTGGGTGGAATAAAAGTTGCCAGTATACAAATATATCCATGTATAAATATACTTACCCTTTCCATGACTGTATATTATTTTAGATAAAATGATACATTAACTATACAGAATTTAGATTCTGCAGGTGAGAAATCTAATCACCCTTGTCAGCTGTCATATATAGAACAGCATATGAGAGGTGGGAGAGAAGTACAAGTGTCAGGGAAAGAAAAGTCCTTTTAAGTATCAAGATTTCTCCAACAGATGGCTTGATAGCTTATTTTTTTTATTTTCTATGAGTTCTAATTTTCACCATAGTAAATATATTTTAATAATGTCTCATGCCAAATTAATTTGTTGGTGATAATCAAATGATGGAAGGTAGATTTACAAATATTTAAATATTCAACTGAAAAGTATTCTTCCTGCTTATATAACATACTGAAAATCAACAGTCCAAATGTACTGAATTTCTATACTGAGATGCTTTAGAAATTTGGAGAAAAAACAAGGTGTAAATCAAAAAGAATGACTAGCAGAAATACAGGCATGCTGAAAGACCTCACAGTGGCCAAAGCTAAAACCACACCACTATGTTCTAGACTTAGTGACTTGCTTTCGAAAACAGAATAAGAAAGGAAGTGTTACAATGAAGGAACCTGGCAAATACCACCTTAACCAAGTGGTGAATGTTAAACTTATCAGTGAATTTGCACAGATATTAAGTACCATGTGATAGATGCAATGAGAAAAACACTTCACCTCTGTGATATTCTTGCAAAAAATCCTAGCCTATTTGTTTATGTATTTATTTAAATTTTATCAAGATTTTAATTTTAATTCCAATATAGTTAACATACAGTGTTATGTTAGTTTTAACTGTACAATATAGTGACTCAAGAATTCCATACATTTCTCAGTGCACACTTTGGTAAGTGTACTCTTTAATCCCCATCACTTATTTCACCTATCCCCCTACTCACCTCACCTCTGATAACCATCAATTTGTTCTCTATAGTTAAAAATCTGTTCCTTTTTTTTCTTTTTACTTTGTTTGTTTCTTAAATTCCACTTATGAATGTAATCATATGGTATTTGCCTTTCTCTGACTGACTTATTTCCCTAAGCACTATACTCTCTAGATCTATCCATGTTGTGGCAAATAGGAAGATTTCATTCTTTTTTGTGGATGAATAATATTTCATTATATATATAACATTATACTATATATAATATTCTCCACCTCTTCTTTATCTATTGATGGACATGGATGATTTCACAGTTTGGCTATTATAAAAAAACACTGCAATAAATATAATGGTGCATATATCATTTTAAATTAGTGTTTTTGTATTTCTTGAGTAAATACCTAGTACTGCATTATTGGATCACACAACTAGTAGTCGTGGTTTTTTGTTTGTTTGTTTGTTTGTTTTACTAGTTGTGTTTTTAACTTTTTGAGGAATCTTTATACTATTTTTCACAGTGGTTGCACCAGTTTGCATTCCCACCAATGCAAGACTGTTCCTTTTTTTCCCACATCCTTGCCAACATTTGTTACTTCTGGTTTTGATTTTAGTCATTCTGAGAGGTGTGAGGTGATATCTCTTAGAAGTTTTGATTGCCATTTCCCTGATCATGAGTGATGTTGAGCATCTTTTCATGTGTCTGTTGGTCATCTGTATGTCTTCTTTGGAAAAATGTCTATTCATGTCTTCTGTACATTTTTAATTAGATTATTTGTTTATTTTGGTGTTGAGTTGGTGTTGGTGTTACATTCTTTATATATATATATACTAAACATTTATTGGGTGTTTCATTTGCAAATATTTTCTCCCATTCAGTATGTTGTCCTTTAATTTTGTTGACTATTTCCTTTATTTTGCAGAAGATTTTTATTTTGATCTAATCCCAATAGTTTATTGTTGCCTTTATTTTCCTGGCCTCAGGAGATATACCTAGAGTAATGTTGCTATGGACAACATCAGAGAAATTATTTCTTAATCTAAAAAGGAAATGCAAATAAAAAGTAACCCAAATTGGGGACATTCTACAGGATATCTATGCAGTACTCCTCAAGACTGTCAAAACAATAGACCAGAGGAGATTTGAGAGACAGGAAAAATAATATCCTGAATGAATTTTCCTAAACAGAAAGAAGATAATCATTGAAAAGCTGAAGAATCTCAAATAAGGCAGGATTTTAGATAATAGTAATGCATCAATGTTGATTCCTTAGTTTTGAAAAATGCACCATGAAAATGTAAGATGTTAAAAACCAGAAGGTAGGAGTGATATAAACAAACTGGATGAATTTGCAACTTTTCTGTAAATCTAAAATCATTCTAAAATAGTTTTTTTTCTAATTTAAAAAACTGGTCTAGACCTTAAAAATTTATACTGCCATAATTATACCCCCCAAAGAAAGTGAGATGGACATTTTATCATTTATTCATTTATTTTTAAGATTTATACATTTATTTTAGAAAGAGAGAGCATGAACAGGAGAGAGGGGCAGAGGGAAAGGGAGAGAGAGAGGAAAAAATATGTAGTCTAAGGGGACTTGATAACTAAATGTAATACAGAATTATGTTTACTATCTAATAACAAAACAATCTAACTAAGAGTTATAAAGGACATATACAGGTCCTTAAATACAATGCTAAGTGTGATCTAATTTATTCTGGAAGGAATAGAGAAAAAAATTAAAGCAACAAAGTGAAGTGACTTGAGTTACAACAGATATACTTTAGGCTCTAAATAACAGTTAAGCATAAACCAACTTACTAAGTTAAAGGGCTTTAAATGTCCATGATTTGTTATATTATATAGAAGTAACTACAGATACTGTGGTTATTCAGTGATAATTACTCCGTCATTTCATTAAAGACCAGAGACCTTCCATCAATGTGCTTCATCATCCCCATGTGCTGGTGACATTTCCTTTCATGGTTGATGATTGCACGTTTTACATGCAGAAAACTGACATCCTGTTAAAAACAGGAACATTTCCAACCTTAACTCTCTTTTAATTCATAAGTAAACTTCTTCCCAGAAGCCTACAAAAGATTTCCCTTCATGTACAATGTCTTGGAATGAGTCACAGGCCATGACAAAAATAATTATGGCAAGAGAAATAAACCAAATATGACCAACTTGCACCGACTGTGGTGAACTCCAACAGGCTATAGACATTCACTGTTCCTAGGGACAAGAGTTGGTCAAGATGAAGTAGTACTGGGCCTTTCCCAGTAGAGAAGAAAGTGATGGTTGTGTGTATACAAACAAGCATATCTGACATAGAAGTGCATGAGACTTATGTGAGGAAGGTATATTGGCAATAAGTTGGTTGATAAAGGGTCTATTTTAAGAGTCATAATGAGGGCCTAAATTAGGACAATAACAGGAATGAACAGATGAGATTGTTTCAAGGGACACTGCAAAAGTAAAATAAAGGAGTCTTGTCAAATGGATGGGGAAAATAATTGGGTCACTAAGATTAGAAAAGACTTGAATGATAGTTCTAGAAGATTGAAAAAATAGAAATATTTATTGTGGCGATAAGGAGTGCATAACAGAGATGTGTGAGCATGGAAGATGCTGAACAGTGCCTGGATATGTTAATTTCAAGGGACTATTAAGAAATCAATAAAAATCCCCTATACATTCTTAGAAATGTAGCTTGGGGGACTATATGGGCCATAAATACATATTTGATAATCAAACACATAAATGTAATTATTAAAGCTAGGAAACTAGAGATCTTCAAGGAAGAGACATGATTAAAAAAGAAGAAATTTAAGTAAAGAAATTGAAGAAGTTCTGTATTTAGTAGTCATAGGAGAAAGTCATAAGATGAATCACAAGAGAAGAAGCTAAAAGCATAGTTAGAAAAAGTAGACATTAATTAGAGAAAAATCTAGAATAATTCTGTGTTGTTATGTGTTGTTAGTGTTATATACAGTATATGCAAATCCATGTATTAAGAAAGTTGAGGAATGTGTGGTTAGTCATTTGTGACCTATCTCTGTAGAGTGCATGGGGTACACATCAGATTCCAGTGAGCTGAGAAATGATTGGGAAATAAACATGTGGGAGCAATGAATATAGTCTACTTCTTACTCTTCAAGAACTTTGGTAATTAAGGAAAAGACAAGGATTAGATATAAGCTCAGTGATTTTCCAGTTTGATTAAAGTTCTTTTCTTTTTTCTTTTGATTTTATTTTTTAATGATAGATAGTCCTGATCATGATTATATGATATAAAAAAGGCCTAGGAAAGAAGGAAATATTAAAAATAAAAAATGATGGAAGACTTTTAAAGTCAAATTTTTCTTAGAGGCAGAAAACAAAGATGAGGTCAAGAGTAAATGTGCACTGATTAGCTTCAGAATAGAATGAGTTTACATATTAGAAAGAGAAGGCAAAGAATAGCTGATCATTTTGTACTATAAACTGAAGGGTAAAACATATTTAGAATAACAGAAGAGGATGGAGGAAAACTTGCAGAGACTACCCACCACCACTACCAAACAAACAACAACAAAAATTTTTGTTTCTCCTTTTAACCCATGGAATTTTTTTCTAATATTTGTTGTTATACTTTGTATAACATTTTGGTAGATATCCATGAGTGTGTATATGTACGTATGCAGAAAAGAGATAAGAAGCCTCAATCCATCCAGTCAAATGAAACCTCAGATGCTTGAAGGGAAAAAATACACAAAAAGGAAATATATGAAAATACCTAAAGGTAGTGTAAGTCAAGCAATGATGAAGCATCCTATAATCTACACAAGATAGTAGAATATCATTAATTATAATCTCTCTGCCCGTTGAGCAGTCAATCCATTCCTAAGCAACAGCCTGTTGGCAGCCACCAGGTGTCCTATAGTACTTACGAGAAATGGGGTTGGCATTTTTTTTTTTTTTTTTACTTTCAGACAACAAAACCATGTCAGCACCTTACAGACCTAATTCCACAATACCACACCAAATGTAAGGAGCCAGATGATAGGCAACATGAGTGTGGGGTGCTCTATCTTTAGGGAATCAACTGTAAACCATAGTCAAGCAGTTTTATAGTCTGCAGCTGTACTCAAATGAGGGTGACACAGAAAATTCGAGGCATGATGGAACTAAGGAGGTAGATGAAAACCTGTCTCCTCCCAAGGCTTCCTCTTTTATCATATTCCAGGTTGTATCACAGCACATTCTACCAACATGTGGTTGGCTCATCACTACATGATGAGTCAACACCACTACAGACTGCTTGAGTCATCACTACATGGTCAGTGCAGAGATCAGTAAAATTAACAAGGTACTATGGTGTGTCCATACCACATGCGAGAAAATTATGTTTTACCCACCTATTTCTTTAAAACCTTCTTTTCTAGATGTTTCATAAACCAATGCCTCCAAAAGAAGACCTATTTCTTCACAAAGACAAAAATGACATGACTTGTTGCTTTACTTAACAAAGACCTTGACATACCTTCATTTTCTCATGTATAATTACTTATTAAATCCCTACAGTATGACATTTTTTATTAAAGGAATAAATGAATATATTTTCATACTTTTGTCAATGTATATGATAAAATCTCTGCATTAATGACTCACATCAGAGCTATTACTCTAAATCCCAAGTCATAAAATGAAGAACCATATTAAAATAAAAAGTTAAACTCTCACAGTTGAAAATAAGAACAAAGAGATGTGTATGCAGAAAGAGCTACTAATCAAAATTACCCACTCAGAATTTCTTGCAGAGGAAAATGCAGAACAGTTTAAAATGAATGAACAACTCAATGATCAGGCAAATGAAAATGATTACAAAAAAACATTTTCTTACAAAAAAAATAAAAATATGTAAAATAAAGTATATGTGCATTTTGTCCACATTTGGTTAGTTTTCTTTAATGGATTGTGGCTCTCTAGCTCTTTTTTAAAGTTAGTATTTTAAAATCAAAATTCTTAGGTTGACTTACTGATCCCTCAATTGCCTTTCCTCATTTTCCTTCCTACTACCAAAGAAAGCAAAAACACAAACACCAGCTTTTCTGCTTGACTTTACCTCCATCCATAAAAGAAAGTATAAAGGAAACTAAAAGAATATGTACATCTACTTATATGCAGGTTCAATAGTCAGGATTCTCCAGAGAAATAGAACCAACAGTATATACACAGTATATATACTGTTGGTTCTATTTAAATCTATAATAAATCATATATATGTATATGATTTATTATAGGAAATGGCTCATGTAGTTATGGAGGCCAAGATTTCCCACAATCTGACTGTTATAAGCTGGAGAACCAGGGAAGCCAGTAGAATAATTCAAAGTCCAAAGGCCTGAGAACCAGAAAGCCACTGGAGTAAGTCCCAAAGTCCAAGTCCCAAGAATCAGGAACTTTGATGTCCAAAGGCAAGAGAAGATGGACATCCCCATTCACAAGAGAGGGAATTCACTCTTCCTTACCCTTTGTTCTATATGGACCCTTAAGGGATTGGATGATGCCTGCCCACATCAATGAAGGCACATTTTAGTCAACCTACTAAATCAATTGCCAATCTCATGCAGAAAGGCCCCCATAGACACACCCAGGAGTAACGTTTTACCATCTATTTAGGTATCTCTTTGCCCAATCAAGTTTGCACATAAAATTAACCATCAGAGCAGGCAACTAATCTAAGTATTTTACATATATGATCTCTTTTAACTATTAACACCTTATAAATGTGCCTTTTAAAGGAAAACAGTGTTATTTATAAGTGTTTACCTCTACCATCACACCTGTCTTAAAGTTTTAAAAACAGATCTTCAGTTACTCTCTTTCCTCTAGAATACAGTGGAATGTGGGATCTATCAGCAGTTAGGGGTTTATTGCAAAGTCTCCATGAACTGTTCAGCTGACAGCTAGTCCCATGCCTCCCAGCTTCTTCTCAGTATATCCACTCCTCCAAAACTTCACTTCACCTCTGTATTATTTTGAGAACCTCTAGCTCCTTCAGTACTGTGTAAATTCTGAGTCTGAATTTAATCATAAAACATGAGTACAATAAAAAGACAACTTTATACTTTCTATAATCCCAACTGGTTTTCTAGCATGAGCATCTATTCCACAAGGTGAAGGTAAATTAATCTCAGACAGTTTAAGGTTTCCCCATTCCAATAGGATCAGTATTTCCCTGAAGAGGTTAGGAGTTGTCATCTGATCTGAGTCATTAACAATACACTTTGGTGTCTGATGAGATGCTTTTGCTTCTGGTGACAATCTGCAATCTGTTAAGGTGGCCACACAGTCATTATTTTTGCCTAACAATAGTCATCATTTTTACCTCTGAGATTGATGTTCATTAAGCCAAATTGTTTTGTCCTTTTTATGCATATGATCAATCTACTGCCTTTCCATCCAAAATGATGGAAGAATGAGAAATTCATGGAGCCATCTATATTGCTTCATTTCACCACCCCCAGACAGTTTGGGAGCCATCAGAATTGTTCTGCTGCTCTCTGTCTTACAGGGAATGGAGTACTTCCCAGGGGTCCTCAAGCCTGTCAGCTAAACACATCCTCAACCATGTCTTTTCTGGTCTTTCTTAAAATGTACCAAGAAAAGGGTTAAAGGCCTTTCTAAATTTAGATTTCCCAAAATCTATGTGGGATTTTGTAATCCCCTCTCTTTCCTAGGATGATGCATGTGAAGTCAGGCTTCAGGGCTCCAGACAGGAGTGCCACAAGCATTTTAGCTGTTTCCTCTTCCTCTCTAACTAGTCCCCCACTTAAAGAGGGGTTAGAAGTGAGAAACCTTGTCCATTCTCCTGAATTTGATTTCTGAGGAGATGAGAACTTTATGTTTCTCCCAGGGTCCAAAATTCAGGAAAAGCCTAAATTCCAGTGTCCTGGATCAAACTCCGTATCGAGCTCTCTGTTCAGTGAGGAGTCTGCTTTTCCCTAAACCTCTGCTCTTTCCCGTGCTGGTGTGCTCGCTCTCTCTCTCTATTTTAAATACATACATACATACATACATACATACATATTTTTAAAAAGGTTTCAGGTAATTGAAGAATAAATAAAATTGTATCAGTAATATGACATACTCTTACTAAGGAGAAATATCCAAAAAGTTGAACACTTTAAGAAAAGACTCCTCCAGTTTTTCCTCTCTTTTTTTCATTTGCCTTACAAATCATTGTATTCTTTTCTGAGGTACCTTTTCCAGTACTTCTTCCATGATCCATTTGTTGAACAAAAATGACCACTGCTCTGAGTTCATTAGTCCAGACGACAATGAGGTGTAGGGATGGAATTCCCTCATAAAACAATAAAGGGTCGTCCAAGCCTTTTGTTCTGCAACTCCATCCAGCCACATCACCTAGAAGAATTTCATTTTTACCTATTAATAAGATAAGATAACTACAGGGATACTGGAGTGAAGCTTCAAAAATATTATTTTATGGGCCTATATATGCTACTAGTCAAGGTGTGAATGGGGAATGAGAGGATGGGAAAGAAGAGGAAAGCTGTTGTTGGAGGTTTGTTTCTCTAATACTGACTGAGACTGCAATTAGTCTATGTGAATAAAAATAAAAAAGACTGGAGTTAGCACATGATCTGCACTTGCAAAAATAGCTGAGAAACATGAAAAGTTTATAGTATAGTTTAAACAGGCCAATACAGTTTAGAATCAGCAGAAAAATTAGGTAGAATAAAGGGCACTTGCTCTTTTTAATCATCCATTTATTAATTCAACCATGTATTCATCACATTAGAGGTTTAGGTAGTCTTCTTGCAGCTGAGGTATAGTTGTCAAAACTGGCCATTCTCATCCCACATTTTTTAAAAGATTTATTTATTTATTTATTTATTTGAGAGAGAAAGACATTGAGAGAGGGAACACAAGCAGGGGGAGTTGGAGAGGGTGAAGAAGTGTCCCTACTGAGTAAGGAGCCCAATGCAGGATTCAATCCCAGGACCTTGGGACCATGACCTGAGCCAATGGCAGACGCTTAATGACTGAGCCAATCAGGTGCCCTCTCTTCCTTCATTTTTAATATGTCATATCTACTAAGTCTGGTTAGTCCTGTGATTCTACAATTTTTTTCATTAAGTTCCAATGATATCAAATGATGGCCTCTTACTTTCCAGTCACAATATACCTTTACCTCTACTTCTAATGTCTTCTTCTAACAGAGATGCACACAGTTATACCCAATGTTTAGTGTTCAATACAATTTTTGAACAAATGAGGATCTCATGAATTTCGTATAAGGATATTTCTAATGATATCAAACATAGTTGCCTTCCAAGTATAATTGCTTGGTAAGTACAAAACTGACACTTTAAAAATTTTTTTAAATAGAGTTTTGGGTTCTTTTTTTTTTGTTTTGGGTTTTGGGTTTTTTTTTAGTTTGTACATAGTGAGGGTTCAATTAAATAACTGAATGACTCTAACATTACTATGCTGTTATATAAGACAAGACAAATGTCTCTAAACCTTACCTAAAACTATCAAATGATGCGTTTTTTTTTTAATTCTTTATAGACACAACTAAAGATAAGTGGATACTTGATACAGGGCTGTATTTGAATTTCAGTTTTAGAATTTTGGTGAAACTGAGTACCATTTGATAAACACGCAGACAGATGTAATAGAAAAAGCAAGGTAAGATTAAAAAAAAAAGAAAAAAAAACAAAAAACAAACAAAAAAACAAAACAAAACAAACAAAAAAAACCTCCCTGAATTGGAGAATATCTGATAGAACATAACAGAGCATATTCACTGGATTTAATACATTTTATTTCTGTGCTTCTTCAAAATCACATGAAAAATCAAATACTAGTTCTAGTATGTTGTATTCCATTCTGTTCATTTCAGAAAATGGGCAAAAAGCCTTAAAGGACTTGCATACTTAATGATGTCATTTAGGTCATTTAAATGAAGAAATATCTCTGTAAATATATCATTATCATCATTGTTTTATTTTTTTAATTTTTTAAACAAAGTTTTTTTTTAAGATTTTATTTATTTATTGGACAGACAGAGATCACAAGTAGGCAGAGAGGCAGGCAGAGAGAGAGGAGGAAGCAGGCTCCCCACTGTGCAGAGAGCCCGAAGTGGGGCTTGATCCCAGGACCCTGAGACCATGACCTGAGCCGAAGGCAGAGGCTTAACCCACTGAGCCACCCAGGTGCCCCATCATCATTGTTTTATTATGAACAGTTATCATTGTTAGCTAAATTAAAATACCAGACATGATATTCTTTCAGAAGCTACTCTAGCTACTCTAAATGGAAGCTGTGAATTTTAGGGAAGCTAACATATAATGTACAGAGTTTGTTTTTTTCTCATGAGAATTCTATCTTTAGTTTCCAGTCTCTCAAGGCTTGAATAATTAGTATAAGTAGATAAGCTTACGTATTGAGGAGCTTTGGAACCAAACATTTTTTGAAGTTTTTGTTACTGGTGATAAGAGGAAAAAGTAAATTTCTTCTTCCTCTTTTTAATGAGACATTTAACTTTCTCCTTTTGAAAAGAAGAGTATAGTAATATGTGCTTATACAGGCAAAGGTAAATTATTTTAGGAAACCCATGAAGAAAGAAAGGTTATTTATCTAATTTTTATTCATTTTAATTCAAAAACTTAAAAAGAATTTTTATAAAAATGAAAAAAAATACTGAAAACTGAACTTAGAGACTTTTATTATGTTGACTATTTTTCCAATTAAGAAGTGCATTGTTTCCAAATCTTAAGGGGATTATGCAATGGGAAAATATGTTAAAATATTTCTATCTTGTTTCTTTATTTTCTCATTTTCTTTCCCTGTCTTCACTAACTTTTGTACGACTCTCTTGTTCCAATCTGTTGTTTTTTCCCCTCATCTTTCCTTTTTCTTTTTTTACTCCACTTCACTCTATATTTAAAAAGGCATTTTAAATAACAGTGGTCACGTTCAGGCCAGCCTCACTTCTCAGCATAGAATATAAAACTTACAAAACAATAAATCTTAATGTAAGCATCGAGGAAACAGCCTGTTATGTTCACATCCCTACCATAGGAGTTAACATAAAGGCAAGGAACAGGTAAGCATTCATCTCAACACAGAAGGTATTCATGTACAGACGCCCCCTAGCCGCCACACTTAACATTGCGCTACCCTGCCTCAGCACAGACTGGGACATGGTATAGAAACCTTCACAGCCAGGATCTCTCTGCCATGGCCCCTTTTCTACTTCCATTACATTATATTTTATCTACTTCCACAATAGTCCTCTCTTTCTCTCAACCGTCACTTCTCTGTAAATGGCATTAAATTGACATCATTATAAAAAAGAACTAATCTGGTTGGCCATAGAGTCTAATACCTCTTATGTAAAGATGGTATATAGCCAAATTACTATTGTTCATTTTCAAATGCTTGCTTTTCTGTCATTATTAAACTACTTAAAAAAAGAAATCTGATAATAACTAACGGTCTTTTCAATAAGGTTAAATATTTAAAAGTAAATCAAATTGTAAGAGGAAATAAAAATCAAAAAATAAATATGTATCATTATACTTTGGTGTTTCAAGAGGGTCTTGGAATCTTATTTGAAATATATCTATTTTAATGAATAAAAATAAAAGGATAAAGGAAAATTTAAATTTTTACCTTTTGTCCTATAAGAAGGAAGGAAACTGGAAGAACAAAGATAAGAACAAAAGAATATAATCTAGGCATAGTCATAGAGCAATGACAAATTCCTCTTAAATCACAGAAGACAAGTAAATTTAAAAGATTGATAACTCTCAATGTAATGTAAATCATATTTTCCATCTATCAACCTGGACCTATCTATCTATATTGTTACTGGTGAAAGTATCATTTTTGACAAGCTGTTGCTCTTAGCAACAAGTCATCCTGATATTTTCTTTGATTATAACTAAAGAGCAATATCCATTCTTGTTACATGGGTGTAAAGTATAATTTAAAGCTCATTAAAAGTGTAGCAGGTGTTCACGTATAAAGTACAAAAAAAATAGAGGAAAGAATTTCTCTATGGCTGAGCTGTCAGTGCTTTAAAAGCCTAATTTATTTTGCATAACCTTTTAACAAATAGACTTGATTATAATAGAGAGAAGGGAAATGGAAACAATATATGCAGGGAAGTAAAGGGACCTAGCCTTTTGATTTGACCTTGATTCCCACCCTTTAAAAATATTATAGTCTTTTGACAATTGAAGCTTTGACATATAACACACTTTTCTTCCCCGGAGATAGGAGTTCTTCAGACATTTTCTTAGCATAAAAGCTGCTCTAAAGCAGAAAACCAGTAAGTGCATAAACTGAAATAGTCCGTTTGCATTCATTGCAAAGCAGAGAAAGGAATGGATGTTTAATCCTCCAGTCCTTTCACGGGTTTGTTTTTCATGTGGAAAGCTCTGACTCTTCAGAGAGGAAATTCAAATTAAATCAAAAGTGGGTTCAAGTCTAGCATTTGGCACTATTTCTCAATACCTTCCATTGTTGGCC
This sequence comes from Taxidea taxus jeffersonii, assembly GCA_003697995.1. Taxonomy (NCBI): domain Eukaryota; kingdom Metazoa; phylum Chordata; class Mammalia; order Carnivora; family Mustelidae; genus Taxidea; species Taxidea taxus. The sequence goes on along the minus strand of ML093359.1, from coordinate 60,956 downwards.
TAAATTAGGCAAATGATGAGAAGAAGACCTAAGCACATCAGCCCTAGAAATGAACTGAAATTACAAGTTATAATTGTTAACACAGAAACTCTATGTGAGCTGAGGATTTGCATCACTTTTTCCACCAGTAACCCTAATGAAAGCCCAGGATTGTTGGAGTTCACTGTAGTTTGCATAACTGAAGTTATTAATATTTTTCCCTTTTTAGAAAAAGGAAAGACCTGTATACATCTTTTTTTAAGGCAGAGACATATAAAGGGGAAGTTGTAGTATTAGGGAAAGAATGGTGAGAAATAAAACACAAGTTAGTAGCAACAGAGTTTTGATAATGTGTTCTGAAATTCAATGGCGTTAAAATAATTTTTTTTAGAATGTAAGAGGCAAATATTCACAGCAATGGCAATTAAATTGGAAATTATATGGTAAAATACCATATAATCTTAACTAAACCCAAAATGGGTTGAGGGAGGACAAAGTAAAAGTGTGCTAAAGACCTCTAATTATAGGTGTTTGCTTCCTTTCTCCACTAATATCATTGTCGGGAAATCAGTTTATTGAAGAATATGAAGTAGCTCTCACATATGTCTAACAGTTTAGTGCAGGGGTTCTAAAAAAAGTATTCTGTTTGGCTACGCTATAGGTCTTTCTGTCTGTCTGTCTTTCTTTCTTTCTTCCTCTCTTTATTCTTTTTTTTTCCTTTCTTTCTTTTTCTTTTTTTTTTTTTTAATGAGCCAATAATTGATCTAAAAATAGGTCCTCAAATGCCATTGAACAATGAGAATTTGTAATGCTGGGTTGCAGGCTGAAGTTGGTTGTATACAATTCATTAAAGTTGAGAATCAATTGTCCCTCTCCTTCCAGCCCGTTAGAAATGATCTATACCTTGCTGGGTTGCTCCAGTCTCCTTTTAACAATGCCACCACGTATCTTCAGACAGCTTTATGCTTTTCTTTTACTGCTTGTTCTTAGTGGATGCTTAAATTTGTAACAGGGTGCAAAGTGGTTTTATTTATTACGGATAGAATCACAATCTGTGTCATTCATACTTACCTTTTTTTTTTTTTTTTTTTACATAGAAGGTACTTAATATTTGCAAAACTGCTCTGAACTTTTTAGTTATGAACACGTGAAAACAGTATTTCAAATACTGTCTCTTCTTGAGGCCTCTAATTGTGACATTTTTAAAGACAATAAAGTTCATATTCTGTCAAAGGAACATCATTTGATTTCAGACAATGTGTACAGCTGAGGAAATTCTTATATTTTATTCTAGGGTAACTTAAACCCCTTTTTCCCATTGTGGAATAACACAAGTACATGAAATTGCAAACTACAAAATTAAATTTCTGCAGCATGTACATATTAGTCTGTATCAAAAGAGAAATGTGGAGATTTCTTTTTTTAAAACATGATATCAAGAATCACACTTTCTTTACGTTAGTATTTGTATGAGAAATCACCCTCTGCATTCTGCAGTATTCCAAGATATGATCTGTTCACACTATGACCCTTCCATGGGTACTTGGCAAACATTAGATGTCCTCCCTTAGTAGTGCTCTTAGAGGTCTGCCTGTGAGTATTCAAGGGAAATTAAATTTGTCCTCTAAAAATAATCTGCAAGGGGCACCTGGGTGGCTCAGTGGGTTAAGCCTCTGCCTTCGGCTGTGGTCATGATCTCAGGGTCCTGGGACCGAGCCCCAAATCGGGCTCTCTCCTCGGCGGGGAGCCTGCTTCTTCCTCTCTCTCTCTCTCTGCCTGCGTCTCTGCCTACTTGTGATCTCTGTCTGTCTAAATAAATAAATAAATAAAATCTTTAAAAAAAATAATCTGCAAAATGGCAATATGGGTTTGGAGGTTGAAACTGTAGAGGACTGGGGCGCCTGGGTGGCTCAGTGGATTAAAGCCTCTGCCTTCCGCTCAGATCATGATCCCAGGGTCCTGGGATCCAGCCCCTCATCAGGCTCTCTGCTCAGCGGGGAGCCTGCCTTCCTTTCTCTCTCTGCCTGACTCTCTACCTACTTATGATCTCTGTCTGTCAAATAAATAAATAAATAATATTTAAAAAAAAAAAAAAAAGAAAGAAACTGTAGAGGACTAATAATTCCTTTGCCCTGTAATGAAGTTATTAAGAATCAGGCCTTCAAAAATGTCAGAAGTTTACTGAAAACCTTTATCATAATTGAAACAGGAATAGTAATACTTCATTATGATATATTTTGGGCTACCAGAATTATAGTAAACTTCTCTTGAGGACTATCTCTCTTACTTGCTTTAAGATCAAATAAAACACTTTTATCATAACAGTACTAGTAAGTAGGCTAACTTATATAAAATACATCAGTGTGTCCCCAAACTATCATTATAACTAAAAGGTATCCTTAGATTTTTTAGTGGAAGCATATTTAATTATTTATTAGTAGTAGTTTGCAGTAGATGTACTCTGCTTCTATTACCCAGCTTCTAAAAATACTTTTTCCCCCTAGTCTATAAGTAGTACATGCTCATTAAATAAATGTTCTAAATACAGGATGATAATGTCTCTATCCCTGAAGATATGGTTTAGGGGAGCAGGAAATCACACAATACAAATCTAGGTTTTGTCGTAGGCAAACTGACCCCAGAATAGAAAAGATAAAAAGTACAAGTGATCTCTATTGACTCTAGTGCTTATGAATAGTATCATAAAAAATAAAAAATAAAAGGAGGTAAACAAAAGAACCCTAAAACTTCTACTAAGATGATAATATAATATTTTGTTACTGTTATTAAAACTCTTATAATACAATGAAATAATAAATCTAGGTAATGATCTTCAACAGTTATTAAAATCATTAGGTAAAATTTTGATGACAAATTTTATAATAATAAATCAGACTGATATCACCTGAAACCATGATTGATTCTAATATCACAAAAAAAAAAAATAAAACACTGTCAGATGGAGGCAAACTATAGGGCAGACATGGTATAAGGAGAACTCAGATGCAACTGTTGTGCATGAGGAAAGAATGCCCACTTGTAAAAACTGAAGTCAACATAAGAATACATGTTAGGGGGTGGGGTGGATTTGTGGGTGATAAAGAGAGAACTATCTTCCCAGGTGGTAGCTCAGGGTCTTTCAAGCTTCTCTGAGAAAACCTGTGTTTAATAGGTAACATGAAGCATAGATTAGCAATGGCTGAAAAATACTTATAATTTAATGGGCCGGAGTTCAGCCTTCTGAGATGCATGACTGCATTAAAATGTTGCAAAGAAAAAGCCAACACGGGGATCATTGTTGGGCCAAGAGGAGAGGGAAGGGTAGTTTCCTACAAGTGTTTAGAGAGCCTAGTAATCAATTGAAACCATTAAAATCCTTCCCCCACCAAGTTTTGTACAATGAAAGTTCAATTTCCACTTAAACAATCTGTTTAAATTAATCATTGATTGCTCATATAAGCCACTGTCAATGATTTTTGCTAATGTTTGCTTAATTCAGTTAGGTGAAAAAATGTTTGTATAAAAGAAGAAACCTTTTACTTTTTTTTTTTACATTTTTTATTGAAGTATAATTAAATACAGTGTTATATTAGTTTCAGGTATACAACACAATGATTTGAAATGGTATGCATTACTCAGTGCTCATCACAGTATGTGTACTCTTAATCCTTTTCACTTATTTCATCTATCCCCCATCCACCATCCACGCTGACAACCACCAATTTGTTTTCTATATTTAAGAGTCTGTTTTTTGGGGCGCCTGGGTGGCTCAGTGGGTTAAAGCCTCTGCCTTCTGCTCAGGTCATGATCCTGGGGTCCTGGAATCGAGCCCCACATCAGGCTCTCTGCTTAGCGGCGAGCCTGCTTCCTCCTCTCTCTCTGCCTGCTTCTCTGCCTACTTGTGAGCTCTGTCTGTCAGATAAATAAATAAAATCTTCAAAAAAAAAAAGAGTCTGTTTTTTGTCTCTTCTTTCTTTGTTTTATTTCTTAAATTTTACATACACGTTAGATCATAGGGAATTTGTCCTTCTCTGACTGACTTATTTTACTTATTTTACTTAACATTATACCCCAGATTATATATTATATATATATATATATATATAATATTATATATATATATATATATAATATATATATATATTATACCCAGATTCATCCACGTTGGTGCAAAAAGAAAGATGTCACTTTTTATGGCCACGTAATGTTCCATTATGTATATATGCATGTTTGTGTGTGCATGTGTGTGTATATACACACAGTCCATCTTTTTTATCCATTCTCCTATGGGTGGACACTTGGAATGCTTCCATAATTTGGCTATTGCAAATAGTGTTGCAATAAACATAAGAGTGCATATGTCTTCTTGAATTAGTGTTTCCATATTCTTTGAGTAGATGTCCAATAGTGGAATTACTGGATCATATGGTAAGTCTATTTTTAATTTTTGAAGGAACTTCCATCCCATTTCCACAGTGGCTGTACTAGCTTACATTCCCACCAACAGTCCATGAAATTCCCTTTCCCCCACATCCTTGACAATGCTTCTTTCTTGTTCTTGATTTTAGCCATTCTGACAGCTATGAGGTGATGCCTCATTGTGGTTTTGATTTTTATTTACCTGATTATTAGTGATGTTGATTATCTTTTCATGTGTTTGTTGCCATCTGTATGACTTCTTCGGGAAAAAATGTGTGTTTAGTTACTCCACCCATTTCTTAATTGGGTTATTTGTTCTTTTGGTGTTGAGTTGTAGAAGTTCTTTATATATTTTGAATATTAGCCTTTTATTGGATATATCATTTGCAAGTATGTTTTCCCATTCAGTAGGTTTTCTTTTAGTTTTGTTGATGGTTCCTTCACTGTGCAAAAACTTTTTATTTTGGTGTAGTCCCAATAGTTTAATTTTGCTTTTGCTTCCCTTGACAAAGGAGACATCTAGGAAAATGTTTCTAACTGATGTCAAATAGACTATTGCTTATGTTTTCTTCTCCTCCTCCTCCTCCCCCTCCTCCCCCTTCTTCTCCTCCTCCTTTTTCTTCTTCTTTTGTTTCAGATTCCACATTCATTTTTAATACAGTTTAAGTTTATTTTTGTATATGGTATAAGAAAGTGGTCCAGTTTCATTCTTTTGCATGTAACTGTCCAGTTTTCCCAACACAATTTGTTGAAGAGACTGTCTTGTTCCCATTGTACATTATTGACTCCTTTGTTGAAGATTAATTGACCATATAAGTATGAGTTTATTTCTGGGCTCTCTATTCTTTTCCATTGGCTATGTTTCTATTTTTGTGCCAGTGTCATACTCTTTTGATTACTATAGATTTATAGTATATTTTAAAATCTGGTGTGGTGATACCTCCAGTTTTGTTCTCCTTTTTCAAGATTGCTTTGGCTGTTTGGGGTCTTTTTTGGTTCCATACAAATTTAAGGATTATTTGTTTTAGTTCTCTGAAAAATGCAGTTAGTGTTTTGATAAGGATTGCTGTAAATCTGTAGACTGCTTTGGGTAGTATGGACATTTTAACAATATGTGTTCTCCCAATCTATGATCATAGAATATCTTTCCATTTTCTTGTGTTCTCTTCAATTTCTTTCATCAATGTTTTATAGCATTCAGAGTAGAGGTCTTTACCTCCTTGGTTAAACTTATTCTTAGGTATCTTACTCTTGTTGGTGTAATTGTAAGTGAGAAATACCCATAAGTATATTAGCAGAAACCTAACAGTACATCAAAGAGGAAGTCAATTCATAGACCTCTGGTATGTGTTTTTATAGGTGTTATCTTTTCAACTCCTTTTGTTTCTTAAATTTTTATCTCCAACTACTGATATACATTCTTCTCTTTTAATTTACAATTTATTCTCTGTTACATTCAAAACATAAAACTACAACTTGTTTCTTCTCCTTCATCTCCAATTCTAAACTTTATAGTCTATAATTTCCTGCTAATTAAATTTCTTCCTCTTGGTTAGTTTTCTTGGTGCTTATTACAGCCTAAAACAGTTCCTCATATCATTCACCTTCCAGATAGAGAATCTTAATTGCAAATTGACATTTTCCTTTTTTTTTTTTTTTTATGTTGTGTAAGCTGTCACTTTAACAGAAGACTCAAGGTATGATACAGCCCTATTTTTTTCTGATTCTTCCAAAATGTCTTTAATTCTTCATGCTGCACTCTAGTTTTCCTACTGCCAACTGTACTCTTTCAAAACAGAAGTTACCTACACTGGAAAATACCCAAATCTTTCTCTATACCTAGTAAAAGTGTGGAGTCATTGCTAAGCATTTATCTATTGCCCTATAGAGTTTGGGGTACACTATTACTCCTACCAATGGCAAAGGTAATAATATACTGCATGTGGAACACTGTACAGACAGTCCACCCATAATTTATCCTTTCATCAACCTCATGAACCAGGCTCTATGATTAACTCAATTTTATTGAGGAAACTGGAACTTAGTATAGTTTAGTAAATTGGCTAAGCATGAACAGCTTATAAATAGTGTACCCAGGATTTGGCCTCAGGTCAACTTGGTTCTAATTTTCCATGTTTGAAATTTCCCTTACCTCCTGCACTCTCCTTATACATGCTATCTCGGATGAATGCTTATCCTAAACACTACAAATAGGGTTGTGTGTCCTGAAAGCTAGTTAAACTGAAAACTCTGTATGCAGCTAACCAGTCCTAGATCTGGAAATTACACCTACAGTCAAAATTCCATTTATCCATTAGAGTCACATCTGGGCTTGGCTTGCATTACATGCTCTCACATATATTCTTAGTTTACACCCTGGTGTCATACTCTCAATGGGACGTTTTCATACCAATACCCAAAGCAAATGGACTGGGGCCTAGTGTATCAGGGGAATGCCCAAATTAATCAAATTAAAGCAATCAGAGTAGGTTTATTCTGCTTTCTCTACATCAGCTGAAAAAAAGAAAGAAAACTTGGGCGCCAATGTTTGTAGTTAAATATTTTATCCATCCTGTTTTTAGCCAGTCCCTTTCTAACATAAATAACACCATTGCTTTCTGCTAATTCCCCTATGGCCACCTTTACTAAATGACCTTTAATGGTATATCCTTGGAAATTAGACTTTAAATACCATATAAGCCAGACAAAGCACAGTATTTTAATTGAAGATCATTTCTTAAGCACTATGAAATGAATAACTGCATTCTAACTTAAGCTAAGACCATACCATCTCATTGCTTCATATCTTTTCCTATTTTCACAAAAATGCTTGAAAAAAAATCATAAGAGTAAAAAAGAGAGAGAGAGAGAGAGCAAATCACTAAATATAATTTTACCAGTACCACATGAACAAGTTTATTTCCAGATTTTTATTTTGAATATATTTCCATAAGTGTTTCTTATGTTACTGCCTACTCTTAGGAAATATTTTAATAAATGCATGAATTTCTACCAAGAATAAATACTACCATTTACTCAACTCTCCTATTGCTTAGTATCTAGGTTGTTATTAATTTTTGCTTTTACTGCTATGTATTTATTCAGTGAATAGCCTTTATATACCCACTTATGTGATTAGATTCAGATTTCCAAATTCAAAAGTAACTAGGTCAATTGATACAAACATTTTAAAGACTCATCACATATTTAAAGAATCTTAATGCTAAAGATGTTACTTTAACTACTTACAAAACATATTTTCAATCATTCAGGTCATTAAAATGAGTTAGAAGTTCAGAAATTTTTATTCAAAGTATTTGGCAGTAAAACAGTGATTAAAATGTTATGCGCACATTTCTGTGGGACAACACTTTGGCAGACACATTAAGCCCCTCAGATTCTGAAAAAGAATTGAGTTCACATTCTTCATCCACTTTGATTTTCCTATTTACATAGACAAATTACTTGCTATCTTTAAATTTGTCTAATATCTGAAATGTGAATAATAATGATTTCATCCCATAGTTGCAGCTTAAGTAGTAAGTGGTATAATGATTTAAATGGCACAGCAAAATGCTGGGTACATAAGGAATCCTCATTAAAGGTAAGCAATTTCTGAATTAGCAGGGCCCTGTTGGCATGGTGCTCAGAAGTATATGCTCTGAAAAATGTTTTCTGATTTTGAACTCCAGATCTACCCTCTACCAGTTGTGTGATCTCTGTCCACACAATTTGAATAACAGAGTTATTTGAACTCTGTTTCTTCAGATGTAAAAGTGGGAATGGCCAAGCACTTAAGTTCATAAATGTCTAGGATAAGGTCTGGCTTACAGTAAATGCTGAATAAATATTTATATTAGAAATTATCAGTAATGTAACATAATTTTGTACTCTGTTTTTAATTAGTAGATATCTTCATTAACAGAAAATAGATCGGTTAGCAGTAGTCACTGAGAAAACAGTTCATTGAAAACATTTAAAAAAAATGTTTCCTTTTTGCTGCAAACTACCCTGAATAAATGCTATCTTAAGTCCATAATTGCTGTATTTGGACTAAAAAATGTCATTGTCATGCAACACAGAGTGCTATATACATCCTGCAGTCAAGTAAGAAATGCTGAATACAATTGTAAGATTTCACATTTAAAATAAAATTTTAAATGAAAGCATATATTTCAAAGTCCTAAGGAAGACAGATTTTTTTTGATATGGTATTTGTCTTCTTTTTTTTATTTTTATTTTTTAGAGAGAGAGAGTGTGTGTGTATGTGTGTGTGTGTGTTTGTGTGCATACACACAGGAGCAGGGTAGGGAGGGGCAAAGAGAGAGGGAGAAAGAGAGAGAATCTTAAGCAGGCTCCACACCCAGCACATGGGCCTGACCCTGGGCTTGATCTCAAGACCCAGAGATCAAGAAAATGGAAATCAAGAGTTAGATGCTTAACCATCTGAGCCACCCATATGCCCCTGATAGATACTGTTTAGGGTAAACAAATAAGCATTATATTTTCATGTTAATTTAGCTTTTTCTCCCCATCTTTTTTCCCCATATAAATGTGTTCTCATGGTTAAAATTACCCTGATTTTCAGATTTGTGTGGACTAAATTAAAGCACCTTTTATAAATATACACATATATAGTATATAAAATTTAAAATTTATTTCTAAATATAAAATAAAATGGTATTCCTATTTCATTCAGAAGTTTTCAGGTATTAGTAAAAAAATAGGGTTAACAAATAAATGAGTTATTTATTTGTGATTTATTTTGGAAACCTGAATTTTCTCCAGCAAATCTAAGAACATGATGTGTTTGGTTACTGTGAATATTCTTATTACATAAGTCCATAAATACTATTGATTTTTATGCAGATGAGGGCACCTAGCTAGCTCAGTTGGTAGATGCAAATTTTTTATTTATTTTTTATTTTTTATAATTTCTTTAAAGATTTTTATTTATTTATTTGACAGAGATCACAAGTAGGCAGAGAGGCAGGCAGAGGGAGAGGGGGAAACAGGCTCCCTCCCGAACAGAGAGCCTGATGTGGGGCTCGATCTCAGGAGCCTGGGATCATGAACTGAGCCGAAGGCAGAGGCTTTAACCCACTGAGCCACCCAGGTGCCCCAGTAGATGCAACTTTTGATATCAGGATTGTGAGTTCAAGCCCCATGTTGGGTGTGGAGCCTACTTCAAAACAAAACAAAACAAAGATTTTTATGTAGATGGAGTTCTTATTATTACTTAACTCAAAAGAATATCTCAGTTGCATTTCTTAAAAATAAATTTAGTATAACAAATGATTAATCACCAGAATATGAAAGATAAATTAAGAGCAAGCAACTATGCTGAAATAAACGATATATTTGCAATTAAATAAATAATTTAGATAAGCCATTCTTTCTCAGACCTGTAAGCTTGAGTTTGAAATATATCTTAATTTAAAATGCCTGTATTTTTAATAATTATAATTTTTCCTCTCACAACTCTTGTGCAAAAATAAACTGCTTATTCTTTTTCCTAATTCAAGTTTTCAATTTGGCCAAATTACAATTTGCTAGTGGTGAAAGTTCTACTTCCTTTATGTTTAGGGTCTCCTCCCCCTCCTAGGGTCAGACAGAAATTTGGAGAGTTTATCTATTGCTAGAATCTAGAAGTAGACCCAAACCCTGTTCCATTACAGTTGCCACTCTGTTGTCCCTTCTCCTTCATAGTATGTAGTCTAGTAGAGTCCTTTTCATCTCTGGGATCCAGAGGTGCTCTGTATGGGTAGAGGTGCCCTTGCAGCAGGTTTACCCACAGAAGGGAGATTCCACCACAGATTTTTTTTTCATTTACTTCTCTGGCTTTCACAGGCAGACATTCTACAAGTATATAACCACATCAGGAGAAGCTGGACACCACTTTGCTACTCTTAAAAAAACAAGAACACAAACAAGGAAAACAATCTTAAGACTTTTTGACTTCTCAGTCTCAGGAAGCTCTCCCTGTCTTTTTGAATTAGGCCTGCATAACCTCCCTCCTTAACAACCCTCTCTGCCTTTTCCTCTAGTGCCTTTATCTCCTAAACCCAACATAGTCTTGGTAGGATAGAGTGCCTCTGAAGTGTCTTTGAAAATGTCATTTTTCTCCCCCTGTTGTGTTAGGAAGGGATACAATCTGCCAAAGAAAGTGAGCCCCAAATCAGAGCTTTAAAGATTGCAGAAGTGAAAATAACTATCCATTTTGTAAATCTCCTGCAACAGTGAGGACACAATAAAGGTAGTTAACAACTCAAGAAACTGTCTCTTTTATCTATCTTCTATCTTAAATCACAATGTACTTAAAAATAATACAGCAGGGGTGCCTGGGTGGCTCAGTGGGTTAAAGCCGCTGCCTTCAGCTCATGTCATGATCCCAGGGTCGTGGGATCGAGCCCTGCATTGGGCTCTCCCCTCTGCGGACAGCCTGCTTCCTCCTCTCTCTCTGCGTCTCTGCCTACTTGTGATCTCTGTCTATCAAATAAATAAATAAAATCTTTAAAAAATAATAATACAGCAAACAGTACCCATTAACAGTACAAATATTTTAATATAATATAGAGAAATACAGAAAATATAGTTTCTGGATTGACTTGTAAAGATAGTCTTCTTAATCAATGTTGCTTTCAACAGAAAGATAAAGATAATTCAGAGATGAAGGAAAAAGCTGACCGCTCAAAAGTATCCAGTTTCTGGGCTTGAAATTGTTTCAATACTTGAAATTGTTTAAACTTGAGATATAACCATTAACATCCCTAGGACCATGGCTACAGGTAAAAATAGGTAGACTTTTGTTTGTTTGCTTGGCCAGTAAATAATAAAAATATTACTCACCCAGCCTTTTTGGAAAGTGGGCTCTAATAATCTAATAAAGAGTTGAGGGGACCACTTAAGAAAAAATAATGAGGGGTGCCTGGGTGGCTCAGTGGGTTAAAGCCCCTGCCTTCAGCTCAAGTCATGATCCCAGGATCCTGGGATCAAGCCCCGCATCAGGCTCTCTGTTCAGCAGGAAGCCTGCTTCCTGCTCTCTCTGCCTGCTTCTCTGCCTACTTGGGATCTCCATCTGTCAAATAAATAAATAACATATTTAAAAAAAAAGAAAAAAATAATGAAAATGACTACAGATACAGTGTGCCTGAAAAAGGAGAGGTAAAATAAAATAATGAAATAAAACTAAAATAAAATGAAAACCAATCAGGCACAGTAAGACAAACTTCACACTCTCCTAGGATCAGATTGGGCAATTTTTTCCTTAAAAGCAAACTCTTGACAAAAGCAGACAATTTTCATTCCAACCATTCCAATTCTAGCATATTATTAGTTAACGTACTCAGAAAACTTTGTACACTTTTTTTTTGGTCTCAGAATTCTCTTTTGTCTTCTATAAAAATAGAGATTGTAACACTCAAAAATCCCTTTGGGATCTGCAGACAAGAGCATTATGTAGCCATTAAGTATTAACAATATCTATTAACATAGGACCTTTTACATAGCTTCTATAAAAATCCCAAAGTTGAAAAAAATAAATGCCCTACTACTTAAAATGAAAATAATGAGGAAAAATAATGGAGGCCTTCAGTATAAATGGTAGTCTTCTCGGTTTTGTATTGAACGGTAGACAGGCTACTAAATAAATAAATAATCAATCTGCCATGATTTCTCCTCCAAAAGTTTATAAAGGAACATAAGTTACCTTAGAATTTGTGGGAACAGTGCCTTACATTCTGGAGATAATATGTATGTTATGTGTTATTCTATCAAAAGGTCACCATCGCCTGGGTGGCTCAGTTGGTTAAGTGGCTGCCTTCAGCTCTGGTCATGATCCCAGCGTCCTGGGATCGAGTCCCACATCGGGCTCCTTGCTCGCCAGGGAGCCTGCTTCTCCCTCTGCTTCTGCCTGCCTCTCTGTCTGCCTGTGCTCGTGCTCTCTCTCTCTCTAACGAATAAATAAATAAAATCTTAAAAAAAAAAAAATCTTTAACTTCAGTGAAAACTTATTTCATTCTATGGTATAGATTTAGTTGTCCTATTTTTGTTCTGAAAAATGGTATGCTTATTTAAAATTTGAAACAGGAATTTTTTTTTTTTTTAAAGATTTTATTTGTCAGAGAGAGAGCGGGAGCGAGCACAGGCAGACAGAGAGGCAGGCAGAGGCAGAGGGAGAAGCAGGCTCCCTGCTGAGCAAGGAGCCCGATGTGGGACTCGATCCCAGGACGCTGGGATCATGACCCGAGCCGAAGGCAGCTGCCTAACCAACTGAGCCACCCAGGCATCCCTGAAACAGGAATTTTAACTGCTAACATTATCTCTGTGTCTCAAGAAAACTACTGTGTAAGTTTTTGGTGAAAGCATGATGAGAAAATTAAATGTACACTACTTCATGTCTTAGTCATCATATTTCTAGGTTTATAATTCCTTAATTTTTCCATTGCAGTTTTGCTTCCATTTTAAGTGAGAGATCTGTCATTGTCCAGCAAAATCAGTATTGAGAAACCTCTGAGCACCATGGGCTCTGACATCAAGAGAAGATGTGAGAAAATAAGATTCTTAATGTGTAGTAGTAATCTTCAGCAAAAGAACTCAGCAATCTTAAAAGAGTAAGGTCAATTTTAAGAGTGAAGATTCAACTGAGACGATCACACGTTTAATTATATAGCTTATAAAATAGTGATATTATTTTGTACTCATCAAAAAATGCATCAAGATGTCTCCAGAATAAAATACTAACAATCAATAACTGCTCTGTATTTCAAAGATCTACATTCAATTTGCTTTTCTCAGTATGATCTTGATTTTAAGGTTAAGCATGGGGCAGTTATATTTCTAAGTGATTAATCCAATAAAACAATATATTTCCTTTCCCTAAATATCATCTTCCTCGGGGCGCCTGGGTGGCTCAGTGGTTAAGCCTCTGCTTTCGGCTCAGGTCATGATCTCAGGGTCCTGGGATCGAACCCCACATCGGGCTCTCTGCTCAGCAGGGAGCCTGCTCCCTCTCCCCTCTGCCTGCCTCTCTGCCTACTTGTGGTCTCTGTCAAATAAATAAATAAAATCTTAAAAAAAATATATCATCTTCCTCAAAAACTGGCTAGTCTGAAAAATAGCTAAAAGACTCAGGGGCCACAGGACTCTGATATCCAGAGCTCAAACACATCCTTCTTCCAACTGATCCTTGGCCATGTCCGATCAATGCACAGCTTTCACTGTGTCCTCGTGGCTTTCTTAGGAAAGGCTTATCCACAGTCATACTTCATTCAGTTCATGAATCCTCCTGGCTCTTACTCATAAGTGCTATGTGTAGAAGTGCCACCATGAACAAGGACCTGAACTGGCAAAGAAGAGCTCAGTGACAAATTAGCTCTATGACACTAAGAAAATAGCTTTCCTGGTCCAGGGCTACTTAGATATAAAATGAACAGATTGTACAGATCAGTGGTTCCCAAAATCAGTTCTGCTTCAGTAGTCCTTGAAAAGCTCCACAAAAATACAGGTTCTTGGCTTTATCCCATATTATCATTATAGAAATCACCTGACCACAGGGCACAGGAAATGTGTATTTTCTAGGACAGTAAAGATAAGCTTTGGATGTGGATTTGTAGATGACACCTAAAGCCTCTTTCATTTCAAAAATACTAAGAATAAATAAATACAAAAGATATAGGATAACGCTATACATCTAAATTTATATATCTTAAATGTATACATCTTTCCAGAACTTACTGCATCTATACCAGATGCCTTGCCATGTACAATATTTGTTTTTATGTGTAATATTTTATTTAATTAATCTCACTACCTTATAAGACAGTGTTATTTTGTGTGACAGATTATAACATGACTTACTTACCCAGATATATTTGGGTATATGTGGTACAGCCAGTATTTAATCCCAAGGCTGTCTGACTGTAAGACTTTGTGTTATTATTGTTAGTGTTATTATTCTATTATTCCTATCATCACATACTGTCTCTCTATTTAGTTTGCTATAATACGTGATGGATAGAATTTGGGGGAGTACCAGAAATTATTATATAATTTACGATAATAAATTCTTATTATGTATTATCTATTGTATTATCAAAATATCACTCTCAAAATGCCTACAACAAGTAAGTGTCTTGATAAAGGAAAAAAGGAAGGAAGAAAGGAAAGGAGAGGGGGGATATTAAGTTGTTTATTAATACCTATAAAAACCTCAACAAATCTGCCTTCCTGGAAAGTCAGCTCCCTAAAACATTATTTCATTGTCAATTCATAAAGTGCCTAAGAGTATTAAGATAAATCAATTGAGGACAATTTAAATAAGGAGTACAATAAAATTCTCGTGTATTAACCAGCTTTTGTCCTAGCAAAAGTTAATCCAGCCAAAGTATTAAACATTAGATAATTAATATCTAATATTTCTAATATTTTTTCCAATGATGTCAGTTTTGGAGGACTGTGATAGGCTCTAGGTTTACAACAGTAAACAAGGTAAAGCCTCTTTTATCAAGGAACCTAGAATATACAGAGTTAGGGGCAAATAGTAATGATTTTTGTGAAAGATACATTGTTAGAGAATAACAAACAGCCACAAGAAAGGTGATATAAGGCATCTGACCTAATATCTTGGTATTCGCTGATAGCTTTTAAGAGGGTCGCCCTCCATCTTTGTTCTTGATTTGCATCAGGGCAAGAATAACTACATGCACCCTACTTTGGCACTGGTAGAAGATGCAAAGGACAGAAGTCTCTGCCTCCTTTAAATTCATGAAGTGTGAAAATTGTCAAACCGGTCTCACATTTTAACTGTAATGGAAACTGCAATCTACTTTCTTTTTCTTGCTCTTTCAAACCATTTTCAGACCAGCTTGGAACCTTCCCCTACATACCCAGAGAAGCCCCACTGTGTAAGTGATAAATCTTGCTATGTCTTCTTAGTGTGTGTGTTATCATCAGTCTCACCATTCAAACCAAATTTTGAGTAGGCATTCATCTTATCTTCAGAGAATATCCCAAAGATGGATACAGGAAGGGCTTGCCCAGAGTAGGGTATTCCAGCTATTACATGGAAAAAAAGAACATAAAAATACTTTAGATAGAATTAATATTGCAACATTTTCTTTCGTCTGGAAACAAAAACCCTAAAAAATGCTTGAACACTTCATTTCTTGCTAAAATTACCCAGATATATAATTAGAAAAAAAATCTATAATACCATTGTACATTTGAGAATAATCCAATCCATACATTTGGTACAATGAAGGCTTCTGGCAGTAAAGGTTGCAGAAACAATCATCATGAGAACATGCCCTAACCTATTGTACAGAATTTTCTTAGGGTAACTTAAAAGGAAAGAGAAAAAGATGTCTTCTCTCACACACTCTCCCTTACCATTGCCCTGTAATCCTATGAATGAAGACAAATATGGCTTCATTCCTATGAATGAAGGCAAACATTTCACCTTGATGGAGCTGGGAAGATAACATAATGGGCATTTGGAAAAGAGAGCTACAAAAGATATGAAAATACTTAAAAATTTAGATCTTATTTTGGACTTATTTGGACTTATTTTGGACTACTTTATATCTAGCATATAATAAATATTCCAAATATTAAAGACACTGAAATTAATATTTAAATAGTCTATTTGGGAAAAACAAGTCAAAGAATATCTGCAATCCAAAGAAGACATTTAAAAGGATAGGTACTGTGAAAAAAAATGATGAAAATCAGAACACTCCTAGGCAATTTAGTGTAAATAATATCAGAACCCCAAAATAACATAACAAAGCTGATAAGGGAGGAAAAAACTAATCCCAGAAATTAATGGTAGAAACTTTCACTCAACTAAGGAAGGGACTTGAATAAGCATTTTAAAATGGGACTAGTGAGTTTCAGAAAGAATTTATGGGTGAAAATTGACACCAATATAAATTCAGATCAAAAGTTTTACTTCAAAGTTAATTTTTAAAAGTCTACAAGCTTCTAAACAGATCATTTTTACCAGAAAATGTTATAAAAATTGTTATAAAACGTCATAAAAATTACCTATGCGATTAATTGTTAAAAGACAGGTGTATATGTTTAAAATAGGAAAGGACTCAGTCCTAGAAATCTTCCATCAGCCAAACTACTGTTCAATTAAGTGGTCATTTTCAGACTTAAAACTCTAAAAATATATACTGATCATAGAGCCCTTTCAAAACAATTACTTGTAAATGTAACCAAGATAAATGGGGAGAACAACCCAAACTAAAGATTTTAAGACTGGGAAACACATGACACAAAAACAACAACAAGAAATTAAAGCTAGGAAATTGTATAATTAAGAGTTACATCTAAATAATCATTAAAGTAATATTCTGCACAAGGCTAAATCCACAGCTACAATTTTGCTCTGTGTGTGTGTGTGTGTGTGTGTGTGTGTGTAATATATTAAGCCTGGGATGAAAGTTTTTCAAATCATAGGGAAAAAATCAATAAAACTGAATATTTTGATAAATATTTTATAAATAATTTAAGTTTTTTTTTCCAAAAAGCCAGGAAGGAAATAACATAATCTCCTAAGCATTTATTGAACTCAGATGGAGAAATAAAATGAATTAAACAATATATTAATAAAATATATGTCTTACTAAAAATGTGTGAGTTAACAAAATAAAGAAGAGTAAAAGGGGGTGCCTAGGTAGCTCGGTTGAGAGACTGACTTGTGATTTCAGCTCAGGTCATGATCGCAGGGTCATGAGATTGAGCCCTGAAATGGGCTCCATGCTCAATTAGGAGTCTGCTTGAGATTCTCTCTCTTCCTCTCCCTCTTCCTCTGCCCCTCCTCCCAGTTATGTCCACAGGCATGCAGATACTCTCTTTTCTCTCTAAAATTAAAAAAAAAAATTGAAAATTTAAAAAAAAAATTGAAAATTAAAAAAAAAAAAGAAAAGAAAAAGAAAAAGAGTAGATGACTGGGCTAATACTCTGGAAAAAATCCTGAAAATGTTATCAACTACCCCAAAACACTAGCAGACATAATGTCTTTATGGTAAAAATCTATGAAATATTTAAGACATAGATTAAAAAATATTAATTTTACAACAACATTAGCTTTTGTAAAAGCTAGAATAAGATTAGCAAATATTGGAATGAATTCTAATTCATCAGTAAGAAATAAGGTAATGAGTTTTGTGTATGGGTAGGTTTTTTGTTTTAACATGTTGTTTCTTTTTCTTTTTTTAAGAATAGAAAATGATATATTAATGTATGTAATCTGATCCAGTATATCTTTGGCCAATGTTACAAATATTACTTGCCCCATAAATTAGCTCCTAGAATCTGCACTTGCCAAGGCACTAAAATGAACGCACTTTTTCAAGTTATTATCAAAGGAGACAGAGAAGATACCACTATAGACCAGGAAATGCCAACAGTTTTTAAAAGGACACATGAAACATTGAAAATTAAAAGAAATTGGCACAAACTTGACAAAGGTAGAAACTGAAGTTTATAGTGGATGGCAAGTGTGAAATTGCTCACACATGTACTGAATTCTGTCCCTATTGCCCTCTCTCCCCAATCCATCTGCTTCATCTTGGAAAATTTCTTAAAAGTTTCTAGTCTGTGAAATTTCTAATTTTAGTAGGTGTTACAGTATTTCCCCCTTACTCATTACATCTCACATTTTATTAATTTTAATAAAAACAAATTAATATCATGGGAATATTGCCACAGTTTACATGTTCACAGCAACCCATACTATCTTCTTCTAATTAAACAGTTTCTTAAAGTAGTGGTTTAAAAAACATCTTTTCTAGAATTTGTTCATATGATTTGCTACATCTTGATTAAAATTATATTTGTATTAACTTTAATTTGATAGTTTATGTTTGGTCTTTTTATTTCTTATTTATAAGCTCATTCATAAGGTAGTATATTTCCTAGCATTTTCCCTCAACTCCAGTTACAAGATTCCTTTCAGTTTATTTATTTGATCTTGAGAAAAGTAAATAATTAAGAAGTAATGGTTCACAGAGATGGTTTCGATATTCTTTTTCTTAAACCAGGCATTAGTGCCCTGAGGGACCCAGTATTAACCTACTTCACTGTTTTTAATTGTTATGTTTTTGGCAAACAAGTATATTCACCATTACATTTATATAGTATCATAATTATGATTGTTCTCCTTTTACTACTTAAGATATTAAATAATGTTAAATAAAAACACATCTTAATTTACATTTTATAGTACATGTTATTTCATTTTAAATATTACCATATACCTCATGCTCCATATATAACTTACTTCTGTAAAATGTATACATTTGTCACACAGAAGAATTTTATCTAATTTTCTAAATATAAATGAAATATATTCTATTGTTTGACTATTTTAACTCTTCATATTTACCTAATTATTATCATCAGTTTTTCTCTTAAACTGACAATTCATCCCCAGGAGTCCAAAATTATTATATTTATTGTATGAAACCTACTTCTCATATTGTATTCCCTCTCTGATATCAGCTTTTTCACCTGGGTCACCAAGTTTGAAAATCGTAACTCATGCTTGACACTTCTCCCTCTTCAGTCCCACATCCAATCTCTCATCAAATTATTTTATCATTTTTAAAGCTTTACATTCCATTTACATTTTTAGTTACTAATCTATATATTTTTCTGACAAAGTTTACTATTAATCATTAATAATATCTCCTTCCCAAACAAGACCAAACAAAAACAAAACAAAAAACAAAAAATTTAGTATACTTTTACTTTCATCTAATATCACCTTCTGCAGTATTATTTGTCATGTTGCTATCTTCTTGAATTTTTGAGCTTGTTTTCAAATTTTAAAAAGTTAAAATATCATCTATTTATAGTTATTAATGTTTATAATAATTCCATTATTCACTATTACCTCTTAAGTTCCATTATTGCCTTCTGAATAATTCTTACAAAGTGATTGATAGGCTATTTATGGTAAACCCTTATGTTTAAAAATACCTTTTCTTTTACACTCACTGTTGAATGATAGTTTGACTGGGTATAGAATTCTAGGCTGATGATTATTTTCCTACAGCCTATGAAAACACTGCATCATTGCTGCTGTGTGTGCAATGCTACTGAGAAATCTAAATGAAAACTATGGGTTAAATATCTTTGTTTTCATATAATTTTTAAAAATTTTTCTTTATCCTTGATGTTAAAAATTTCAGTGGAAGAATGTGCTGCTTGCTTCACTATTTTTGCACTTCATTCTACATAGTACTTAGTACTGTGCATGTGTGTATGTGTTTGCTCTTAAGATATATCTCTCTTTCTCAAGTATGAGAAATAATTAGCCATTTATTTAAAAGAGTTAACTTTGTATTAAATTAAAACAAAGTGCAGAAAAGTACATGAAATATTTTGGTCCCTGATTCCCCAAAATTCATATATTTAAGCACTGGCCCACAGTGTCACTCTATTTCAAGATGAGGCCTCTAAGGAGGCAATATTTTTTAAAGCTGAATTATGTTATAGTATCACAGAGATCTTCAACCCAGCACACCATTCTGTGTCTGATACTTGTCTGCTAACAATCTGATAATGTAACTCAGTTTCAAAATCCATCAGTAATTTCAAATTTTAACTAAGATAAAATTTCAAATTAACAGTATGGATGTCAGAAATTACATCCTTTAGAAAAACTGACTTTCTTTTTTCTTTTTTAAAGCTAGAAGACAAGTGCTTGCTCAGCATAGATATTGTATTTCCTACCAAACATCTCTGAAATTATGTAGCTAGTAGATACAGTATTAAATAATGAAATGTAATCAAGAGTATCACATGGAAGCTTCAGGTAGGTTTTCTTTAAAAATGATTGATGCATGCCCCTTGCTCTTCTTTTACTGACCCTTACACCCTTCATGATGGCCAGAACATCAGTATGCTGTCCTTAACAAGAATAAGATGACTGGTATTCTATCAACTATCCAGGATGAAGGCAAGTATTGTGCCTTGCAATGAAGTGTTGGAATAAGCCCAGGGCTCTCAGGATGAAACCAACATCTATCCCTGGACTATTTCCACACTTTAAGTATATGAAACAGGAATAAAAATCTTTCTCATTTAAAACACTGATAAATTTGGGCCTCTTTTATCTGCAACTGAAATAATATTAGAATCCATTCTTCAATTCTAAATTGTTACCTCGATTTATCATTTACATATTCATTTATTATAACAATCTCCCTGCATTGCAATTATTTTATATGACTTTCTTCTAGTCTATGTGCTCAAAGTATTATGAGAAGTTGAAGTACATTTTAATAATTAATATTTTATTTACTTGGCATTTCATATATTTAAATGTATTTCTTCATTCATTTAAGCATTTATTGAATGCCAGGCACTACAATAAATATGAGGCTAAAGAGATAAATATTACACAGCTTATTTTTTTATATTATCTAGTGTAATCCTTTATAAATAAAAGGTGTTAAGATATATTAATTGCATGAATAAATCATATAAACTCCTCAAAGACGTGTGATGTTGGTTAGTGTAACCTATTTATACTAAGCTAAAGACTATTCAGTTTAGTTGGTAGAATGTGAAAGGTAACCTTTGCTAAATTAGAGTACCTTGACCCAACTCAAAATCAGAGACCAACTCAAACTCAGAGAATGAAAACATTTCAGCCATGTTCAGTACTGTCCAAAGCCAGTTAAAACATACTGTACAAACATTAGGTAAATTTAATTGTAACTGCTGTGATATGTTTCCAAAAGAAGACAGTACAAAATAAAATACAAACATTTACATAAAGTTTAAATTGATATATCACCAAACTAATTTCAATTTCAAGGAAAGAAGTAAAGAGATATAAGTGACAGTCTCATAAAAAATGTTAAAATTTGTTACCAAAATACCAATTCATATAGTTAAAATTAATTAAAAAAATTTAATGTATGAGCTTTTACACAATTCTCACCTTAGAGTATATCCTTTATAAATGATGTGTTGTTACATTTTTAAAAAATAGGTATATCCCCATTCAAAAATATTACATTGGCCCTCTATCATAAGTTGGACACCCATGAGAAAGCTTGGTTTGCATAAGAAAGATAACACAGGTCACCTCTTTGTAAGAGACGGCCTTGGCCGGTCAGTTTGAAACTTGATGGTTGGCATGAAATAAAGCTTTGCTTGACCTTCACTTTGTATGAGTCTCGCTGCTTTGATTACGGACCCAACATCTGGGGGCTCTCCGGGATTAAATGACGAGAACTTAGCCAGCATCAGAATTTCTGGGAAAAGCCTCCAGAGGACACCAATGGAAACACTGGTTATTTTACCATGGCTTTGACTGGAATGTCATATTTGAAAAGACTCAGATATGACCAGACAGCTTAAAGGAACTAAGGTTGACTTTATAAAACCTGGAGCCGTAAAGCCCTTTGAACCTGTTGGCCCGATACCTTGCTTACAGAGTTCCCAGCAGCCTCTCCAGAAATCAGTAAATAAACCCTAAAGAAAGAACCAAAGGAAAATTCTCGAAGATGGCAGAGAAGTAGCAGGCTGAGATGAAATCAGGCAGCAGGAGATCAACTAGATAGCCTATCAAACCATTCCGAACACCTACGAATCCAACAGGAGATCGAAGAGAAGGAAAACAACAATTCTAGAAACAGAAAATCAACCACTTTCTAAAAGGTAGGACCAGCGGAGAAGTGAATCCAACGGGAAGGGGAAGATAGACCCCGGGGGGAGGGGCCGGCTCCCAGCAAGTAGGGGCACAACAGAGCACAAAATCAGGACTTTTAAAAGTCTGCTCCACAGAGGGACATCGCTCCAGAGGCTAAACTGGGGTGAAGACCTCACGAGGACAGCGTGGACTCAGGTCCCTCGGGATCACAGAATGATCTGGGGTGTCTGAGTGTCGCAGAGCTCACAGGGGAGTGGGGAAGCCGGCTGCGGAGACAGAGACGAGGAGTGAACTCTCAACTCGGGGTTTCCTAGAGCCGTGGTCTGTGACAGGGGCGGGTGCTCTCTGCGAGGGGTCCCCACAAGATCTGGGGAAACTCCGACCTGGGAGAGCTCAGGGACCAATCGGATTTGGAGACTCCAGGTGGGACTCTGCCAGAGACAGAGATGCTTGGTCACAGGCTGGGTAACCTCGGAGCA